>ML398461.1:64246-101712 GCA_005239525.1 Nicotiana knightiana | reverse complement strand
AAGGGGTTATATAAATAAGAAAACTCACTATTTATATAAAGGTTTAAATTATACTAACAACAAGAAATACTACTATAACTTACATTTAAATTAGAAGAAACCAAGTTGAGATATATATATTTTCTTCTATTTAAACATAGGAACAAATCTTATATTCTAAGAATGTGAATATTTTTGTTGTTTTTAATTTTCTTAAATAAAACCTATTAAGAGTAAGATAAAAATTAAATTTTTTAAGATTAGACCTAAAATTAATATTTACAGCAAAATAATATAGAATTTGGGTGTGGTCAAAAATTAGTTATTCACAGACCATACGCCGAGCCTTCACGTACGAAATAACACTGTGGGTAGAATGACCAGGAGTTCCTTTCCACTCCAAATGGGGCAAATCTGGCAAAGCTAAGGTCACCGTCTTGGCATGACAATCCAAGATAGCATGATATGGGGATAACCAGTCCATCCCCAATATAACATCAAAGTCGACCATACCTAAAAGCAACAAATCAACACGGGTCTCAAGACCCCCAATCACCACAGCACAAGAACGATGGACTCGATCGACTATGATAGAATCACCCACCAGTGTAGATACATAAACATGAATACTCAGTGGATCACTAGGCATGACTAGGTACGGTGCAAATTAAGAGGACACATACGAATACGTAGACCCTGGATCAAATAGCACTGAAGCATCTCTGTCACAAACCCGAATAGTACCTGTAATGACTGCATCTGAAGACTCAGCCTCTGGCCGGGCTAGAAGAGCATAACATCGGGGCTGGGCCCCACCACCCCGAACCACATCTCTGGGACGGCCGGCTGTTGGTTGGCCTCCACCTCTGGCGGCCTAAGATCCACCTCTATAACCTCAACCTCAACCTCTAGCACCTCTACCCCCACCTCTAGCTGGCTGGGCATGCTGTGGAACACCTGGTGAGTGTACCACGACATGAGAACCCTGATACTCGAGGGAAAAATCTGGCAAGGTGACCCGGATCGCCACAAGTGTAACAAGACCTCGACTGCTGAGGGAACTGAATCTGACCCTGTCGAACTGAATGGCCACCCCGGAAACTCTGATGCGGCTGTGCACTGAGGGGAGCTGGTGGCGCACTGTAAGACTGCTAATCAGAATAGTGCATCGGATAACCACGACCACCTGAAGTACCATGGGAAACCCGGAGAGCTGACTGAAAAGGTATGGGAGGATGACCTCTTCCTGAAGAATCCCTGCTCCCAGATGAGGCTCCACTGAAATGACCGAAATGACGGGGCCTCTTGTCAGCCCCCTGACCACCACCCTGTGATAGAATCATCTCAATCCTCCTGGCCACATTGGCCACATCCTGGAATGATATATCTGTACCTGAATCTCTAGCCATCTGAAGTCTGATAGGCCAGACCAATCCCTCGATAAACCTCCGAACCCTCTCCTGATCAGTGGGAAGTATCATAAGAGCATGTCGGGCTAGAGTGATGAACCTGGTCTAGTACTGAGTGACGGACATGGATCCCTGCTGGAGATGCTCAAACTGCTTCCGAAGGTCCTCTCTCTGAGTAATGGGAAGGAACTTCCCCAAAAATACCTCTAAGAATTGAGTCGAAGTCAAAGGTGTAGATCCAGCTGGTCTGGCTAAGAAATAGTCTCTCCACCAACTCTTGGCAGCGCCAGATAACCGAAAACTAGAGAAGTCAATCCCGTTGGACTCCACTATGCCCATATTCCGAAGGACCTCATGGAAGCTGTCCAAATAATCCTTGGGGTCCTCTAATGGTGAACCAGTGAAAGTAGCAGTAAATAACTTAGTGAACTTGTCCAGTCTCCACAACACATCTGCTGACATGGCTGCTCCCTCTGCTACCGGTGCTGCAATATCCGGCTGAGCTACTCTGGCTGGCTGAGGTGCCGGAGTCTAAAAATGTAGAGCTAACTGCTCTGGCACGCGGGCGGCAAGAGTCTGGGCACCTCCCCTAGCCTGAGAGACGGCCGATGCTGTAGGAAGAAATGGTATAGACTACTACTTAAGGATTTGCATAATTGGGTGATAGTGGGAATTCACTCGTGTGTTGAGATGGTACTCTTGAATTGAGTAAAGTAAGAGATTTATATGTGATGAAGTGTTCAACCTATTGGTGGTTCAGAAGTTATGATGGAATTCTTGTGCTACCTCATGTTGGTATGGTAGGTGCGGAAAGCAGTATGTAGTTGGGAGTAAGAATCGAGATTTGCGGTTCAGTGATGATAAGGATGTCATGAGCTTGGAAGAGCAAGGAAAAGTGATTTGAAAGTCCAGTATAAGCTGGTGTTATCTTCAGTGACACCTAAGATTGAGATTCGGTGGAAGAGGCTTTGTACTCTGGTTATGAGTTCTTGAATTATCTTATAGCGTAGTATGGCCAGTGGTGGATGGGCAGACTTGTTGCCTTGTGTGGAAGGTTGTGGAAGCGTGACCGCAAAATATTGTATAAAGTGTGACATGTAGTCACTTGATTGATTGAAGATTTGGACCGAGTATAAAGAAGTGCAATGTTGCTTAATTAAGGATTTACACCTGGAGAGCGTTCGGTTCAGTTGATTATGGATTATGGGGTGTGTGTCCCGGTTATGGGGTTAATGTAGACCCAGGTAAAAGCTAATATCTAAGATTGGTGCGAGCAAGGTGGCTCGATGTCTGTGGATGGATTTAAATATGATTATGGGCTTTGTATGATCCAGGCATGTTCATTTCAGTAGAGCGCTTTTCATGGAAAGGTATTAGAACGCGGATTTTGTTCCGTCTTCATCAAATTCATGTGTTATTATGATTGTGCCGTGTGAGTTATGAAACGACTTGGTAATTTCCAATGTGTTGAGGTCCCGCATAGTTGGGATGTTGTGTGAGCAGTATAGCTCGTGAGATCTAGAGTATATATATATATATATATCGCACCTCAGTTGTGCTTGAGTTATGTAGCTTATGGCTTTACCAGTCTCCCCAAGATGGTATTATGCACTTAGTGTGCTTGTGATCGATATTCTGTAATTTGTAATAATGAGCAAATCGGCTCCGTATATATATATATATATATATATACGGAGCCGATTTGCTCATTATTACAAATTACAGAATATCGATCACAAGCACACTAAGTGCATAATACCATCTTGGGGAGACTGGTAAAGCCATAAGCTACATAACTCAAGCACAACTGAGGTGCGATATATATATATATATATACTCTAGATCTCACGAGCTATACTGCTCACACAACATCCCAACTATGCGGGACCTCAACACATTGGAAATTACCAAGTCGTTTCATAACTCACACGGCACAATCATAATAACACATGAATTTGATGAAGACGGAACAAAATCCGCGTTCTAATACCTTTCCATGAAAAGCGCTCTACTGAAATGAACATGCCTGGATCATACAAAGCCCATAATCATATTTAAATCCATCCACAGACATCGAGCCACCTTGNATATATATATATATATATATATATATATATATATATCTTCTTATCTAAATTTTATGTGTGGATCGGGTGGCACGTTTCCACGGGTATGTTATTCATATCGGGTTGCACGCTGCAACAGTGTGATGATGAGTAAGGTCCCTATATTTATTTTCTTGTGTTCTACTTCTTATTTTCTGATAAAAATTCGTATTAGTTGCGTGAGTTGAATAGTTCCTTCCTGAGTCGTTCTTATTATCATGTTCAAGTTATGGTCTATTAGCGCGATGTGGTATCACGTGAGGTTGTTGGCCATGTTTGGGGTGATTTATTTTCTGAGCAGTTCATGTTGTGTGAGACAAGACTGTCGGATTAGGGATCAGTGCGATAAGGTTATGTGAAGTGTATATTAAAGAGCAAATACCATTATTCAGGTTCATAATGAAGTGATGATTCTAGTCAAGATGAGGTATTCAAGGATTTGTTAACTCTGCAGTCGATTATAAACTTCTGCACATTTCCTCCGTTGTGGTGGTATCGTCAGCATTATAGCAGAATGTATGTATATAATCATGATGTGCATTGGGAACATCCGATTCGTGGAATTTGGCTATTAAGGTTCAGGGAGCGTCATTGTGGTTCGATGATGAATCTTGCGGTCCATAGTGCTGATTCAGCACGGGTATGCAGTCATGTTCTGGTATGTATGTGGTAATTGATTCGGTGTTATATATTGGAACTAGGTCTGGCAGAAAAATTTTAGGTGTTTGAATGAATTTTGAGCTTATTATATGTATAAAAGAAGAAATCTTTAGATGTGATCAAGCTAATGTGCTCAACTGGGTTGTGGTAGCACGGGCAGGTGCTCGAGATGTTAAACAATGATTTCAGGTAAATCCAGAGCAGTTCATAGCACGTTCGAGGACAAACATCGATTTAAGTGGGGGAGAATGTAACGACCCGACCGATCGTTTTAAGCTCTAGCGCGTCGTTCATTGGTTTGAAGTCGTGAGCAACTTCGTTCCAGGTATTACGATCTGTGGGCGTGGTCAGAATTGAATTTCAGGAAGTTTAGAATTGATTTGGAAAGAAAAATTCTCATTTCAGAAGCCTTAAGTTGGAGAAATCAACTAAGATTGGAATTTTGAGTGAACAACCTCCGAATCAGGATTTGATGGCTCCTGCAGGTTCGTATGAAGATTTCGGACTTGGGTGTATGTTCGGATCAGGTTTTGGATAACCCGGGAGCGTTTCAGCGTATATTGTGGGAGTTAGCATTTTAGAAGAATTTCATAAATTTGGGCTCGAAGTGCATTTTAGTGTTGTTGATGACCGTTTGGGATTTCATGTCACGCCCCGAAATCCCACCGTCGGGCCGTGATGGCGTCTAACGTTGGACTCGCTAGACAAGCCAACGCGTATAGCTAAACTAGCATAATAATCTCAATTTCACAGAATAAGCTAAAACAATTTCCAATAATCAGCGGAATAAATACGGTCTTAAGATAAATTAGGACATCAAAATACAACAACGCGTAAATTTTTCCCAAAACTTGGAGTCACAAACTCACGAACTGTCTATAAGAGTGCTAAATACAAAAATGAAAGGAAATACATGTTTGCCTCTGAAACTGGAGGAAAAATAAATAAAAAATAAGACAGAATCGAAGACGAAGGGATGGAAGAGACGCCAAGGTCCACGAACGCCAGCGGGTATATCTTGAAGCCTCTATGATAGCTGGAAGACACTCCCACTAATGATGTCCTCCGGGTCTGGCTGTGTAATCTGCACAACATAAAGAAGTGCAGGTGTAGCATCAGTACAACCGACCCCATGTACTGGGTAAGTGCTGAGCCTAACCTCGGCGAAATAGTGACGAGANCTGAAATGACAGGAACGAAAACAAGAGTCCGAAATATCTAAAAATATTCACGGGAAATGACAACACGGATTAAACAGTAAAAGATCCGGCATGACATGTCCCATCGTGCATAATAGCAATGTAAAACACGACACAGAATGTCCCCTCGTGCATAATCAATATAAATACGGCACAGAATGTCCCCTCGTGCATAATCAATGTAAACACGGCACAGAATGTCCCTTCGTGCATAATCACGTAAAACATGGCACGAAATGTCCCAAGTTCTACCCAAAACACCCAATTTCACCCATGGAAATCCCTGGTTTTTAAGTTGAAAACATGTTAAATGATGTTAATGATTGAAAGAAATGAGTAAAAACCAACTTACAACTTATTTAGAAGAGTCTTGTTCTTGGAAAAATCGCGTAAAAGTGTTTGGGTTTGAGAAAAAATGAAATATGAAGTAAAAATTTGGTTTTGTACAGTGCAGGCTACTGGTTGGCATGGGAATTGCGAACAGGGGTTCGCAATTGAGAACCCTTCAGAGATTCCCAGCCTTCACATTTGCGAACCTCTTGGTCGCATTTGCGATCAGGCCTGCCCAGCTATTCCTTCGCATTTGCGATCAGGCCTGCCCAGCTATTCCTTCGCATTTGCGAACCTCTTGTTCACATTTTGCGATCAGGCCTGCCCAGCTATACCCTCGCATTTGCGAACCACTTGGTCGCATTTGCGATCATGCCTGCCCAGACCTACCTTCGCATTTGCGATGAGTAGCTCGCATTTGTGATACTGGCTTCGCAAATGTGAAGCCTGCAGATCAGTCACACCAACAGTTCCCAAGTCCAAAAATGCAATCCGTGGTCTATCCAAAACTCACCCGATTCCTCGGGGCTCCAAACCAAATATACACACTAGCTCAAAAACATCCTATGAACTTATCCATGCGATCAAATCTCCAAAAGAACATCATACATATCAAGTTAAGCCTCAAAGTCCATGAATCCTGTCAAATTTCATAAAACATCAAATTTTCCATTTTAAAGTCCAAAACATGTCAAACTAAATTTAATTTTAACAAAACTTTACAAAACATACTTAAACCATATATAAGACCTGTACCGGACGCCGTAACCAAAATACGGGCCCGATACCATCACTTTCTAATCAGATTTTATTTTAATTTTCCTTAAATATTTTCAGAAAATAATTTTACTCAAAAATTCATTTCTCGGGCTTGGGACCTCGGAATTCGATTCCGAGCATACGCCTAAGTCTCATATTTTCCTACGGACCCTCCGAGACCGTCAAAGCACGGGTCCGGGTCCGTTTACCCAAAATGTTGACCGTAGTCAAATTTATTCATTTTAATATCAAGTCTTAGCATTTTTCACAGAATTTCATATTTAAGCTGTCCGGCTACGTGCCCCGATTGCTAGGCAACTACAAATGAGGTTTTCAAGGCCTTAGAAGTACGAAATAGGTAATAAAATAGGTGATGACCCTTTGGATCGTCACAATCGAAGGCCTCGATGATGGCCTCTTTTTGATCAATAATGAGTAATAAACGAAGAACAATTAATGAACACAATAAAAGAAAGGCAATAAATTAATGAAACAATTATAGAGGATATTTGAGTTAGAGAGTAGAGAATGTTCTTATTCTTGTCTATTGAGTATCATGTCCCTTACAAAGTGACAAGGGTCACCTTTATATATGAGGAAGAAATTCCAACATAGTACATGTGTAATTATTACAAAGAAAAATAGCTGGTACAACTATTTAATGTCACGGTACAGACTTGTACTACTCTTGCAGACCTGATCAGCTTTAACCACGTGCCTTTTGGAACTTCCCATTTTTTCATGATGGTCTTCAATTTTTGCCCTGCCTCGAGGTGTATCGACCCCTCAGAATGATTTCTCAAATAATTCATCTCGAGATTGAACTTCGGGTTCCACCTCGATGCAGTCGACGTCGAGGCTTGAAATGCTGTAGAAGCATTAAAATCGAACTTCCCCGGTTTTACCGTATACATATAGTCCCCACGTTTCTTGGAATGAAAAGACAAGAAACGATTTGAATTCACCAACTTTTCAACGCCTTCATTAATCTGTCAGTAATTCCGCGTAAGGGACTGACGTGATTGGAGAGATGCTTCAAAAGACAAATTCGCAGTCTTCGTAAAGATTCGAGTTTATTACGGAGGTTGGCTGCCTTTTGGACTTCCTCAATGCGCACAATTGGCCCCTATAAATACTACTTCTTCTTCCCCTCACGTTTCATTACTTCTTCTAAACTTTTCTAAAAAGAGCTCTCATTACTTCTTTCTTGTATCCCTTTCCTGATCAGCTCCCTCTCGTTTCCTTCTACATCTTTCAGCAGGAATGACGAAGGCCTCCAAAACTATTCCACGAGATGATAAAGCCTCCTCATCTTCACATTCCTCAAAGGGTAAGGAAATGGTACCCCCAAATCTCGAGGAGTGCATCCCCGGAACCTGCAAAACGACCTCTAATTTTAAGGTCGACAAACGTTCCTCGAAGCCGGGGCGGTGAACCCATATCCCGATATATTAGCCTAATAACAAACACCGAGAAGGTGAGGGCTGACTGCCGCTGGAGAGATACAGTGCAAATGGAGATTCCTTCTCGGGAGGAAGACATAACATCCCATAAAACCATCTTCCTCAGCGTATACACCTATCCATTTACCCTAGGCCCGGTAGGGCCATCTTCACCGTCGATAGACCTCGTGGTTCTTGATTTCTGCAAGCAATACCAAGTGATGCTCGACTAGATTTATCCATCATTCTAGCGTACTATTTACATGGTTAGGCATTTTGAAAATATGGTTGAGTGGATGCCTTTCAACCTCGAGCATCTGATTAGAATGTACAGTCCCCGACTCTACCGGCGCGGTCTGATCAAACTTCATCATCGGGCCTCGAAGGCTTTCTTTGCTTGTACTGACGAGGAAAAGGACAGAGGGTGGACGAGCCTCTTTTTTCGGGTTAGGACCTCAGATTTGATTCCATTCGAAAGGATGCCTTTCCCTGAGGAATGGAATATGAATCGTAAGTTAATACTTTAATTTTTCTTCGTGCTAGTTTTCCCTTGAACTAATTCCCTTTGATGATGCAGCTGTTGTGTGGTACCCCGATGCGGTTAAGGATCTCTCGAGCTGTGTTTGCCAGCTTGATTCGACCTACCCATATGTTGAGCGCGTGTGGCGCGACCTAGCCAGGGGCCGGTGGGAAGCTAAAGATCATGGCATGGCCTTTCCTCTTGCAATACCTGAGTTCTAAAAAGAGGCTTTCTGAATATATTCTAAACTTTTATGTTCTGTTCCTTATGAAAGCCTAGGGGAGGCCTCTTTGATGAGAGAAGCATCTCCCGGGGAAGCAGATATCCCAAAACCAAATGAGGAGAGAAAGAGAAAAAGGGAACTGTCGATTGAGTTTCTGGAGCCACTGAAGGCTATAGTGCAAAAGTACAAGGTCGAATCCGCAGATTTAAACGAGATAAATGATTTCCCAATATCGCTTGAGGGCGGTGGACGCATAACTCCTTCTGCCTTTGCTGACCCGATTACAGTAGAGCTGAGGGCTTCTGGACCAGAAGTGGATGATGCCATCTTACATGGGGCCGAAGGGGTTTTTGAGGGTAGGTCAGATGATGTTCCTGAGTCGATTGTCAGCTGAAATATTCCTTGGGCCGAAGTGTTGGCCCATGTCACTGAATGGGTTTGAAGATTGACAAATGTTGATAAGATGAACCAGGTCTATCAAATCATATACACCTGAACGGAGCAGTTAGAACAAGAATCGTACAAGCATAAGAGATATCAGTGATTGCTGAGTATCAGAACTAAGAGGATGTCTCCTAATACGAAAAGATTGCAAACTGATGTAGATGAAAGAAGTTGAATTCAGCAAGGACAGAACCAAAGGAAGGAAGTTGAGTTTGATAAGAACTTGTTCTCCCAGATAGAATCAGGCCAGAACTCAACAACCGACTTTATAAATACTCATAGTATTACTGCTGAAATAAAGACAAAAAAAAGGACGCACAAAGGCTAAATTGAATCAAGTTCTGTAAGCAAAATTCCCAGGTTATTTGCAAGCAGAAGTATTGTGCAAAGACTACAGTTCAACTAGAAGAAATAGTTCTATTCATTTATCTTTGAGTCTAGTTGGGTGTAGTAGGAGTTTTAACATTGTATCTTTTCAGCTTACTTAGAAGCAAATTGCAATAGGTACACACTGTTCAAGCTAGAGTTAGCTTGACGTATGTAGAAATTAGCTAGAGGCTAGTTGATACAAATAGGGTTAGAGTTAATCCTAGGATTACAAAAGAGTTTACTTTGTAAGTCCGTTTTGGCTCAGAGTTTTTAGTTAAGAGTTTGAGCAAATCCTACTGAGGAGTAGGTCGTAGTTTTTTCACCTTTTGAGCCAGGTATTTTTCCACGTAAAAATATCTGTGTCTTTACTTTACTGCTTTATTATTCTGCAAATAGTAGTAAGTAGTACACCTAGAAGAACCAGGTTCTTCTTATTAGACAGCACTCAAAAATTGGGTACTGCACAATTAACTTATGATATTGTGTAGTATTGATGTCTAAAACATCAATTGGTATTAGAGCAGGTTATCCTTGAAAAGGCTAACACCTTGGAAAAGATCAAGATGGGTGCACCACTTGGGAACTGGGAAGGTCAATCAACTGCAAGACCACCACTCTTCAACGACTAGTACTATTCCTGGTGGAAGAATAGAATGAAGGACCACCTTATTGGAGAGGACTATGAACTCTGGGACATAGTCACTGATGGACCACTTGCAACAATGAAGAAAACTGCTGAAGGTGTAGATGTACCTAAGACTAGGGCTGACTGCACGACTGAAGATCTGAAGAAATGGGAGAAGAATGCCAAAGCAAAGAAGTGGCTAGTGTGTGGATTAGGACCAGATGAATACAGTAGAATCCAAAGCTGCACCACTGCCAAGGAAATCTGGGATACTCTACAAGTAGCTCATGAAGGAACAACTCAAGTGAAGAGGTCTAGAGGTACACTACTATACTCTCAGTATGAAAACTTCACTATGAAAGAAGGAGAGACAATTCAGGAAATGTACACAAGGTTCACAACCTTGAAAAATGAACTCAAGTCTCTTGGAAGAATCATACTTGAATAAGACAAGGTAGAGAAGATCTTAACAAGGGTTCTGCTTATCTCCTCGGAAAGTAAGATCACTGCTATCCAGGAATCGAAAAATATGGCAACCCTTAGACTAGATAAGCTGATTGGGAACCTCACTGCCTATGAACTCAGAAGGAAAACCATGAAGATGGATTCCCCAAAGAAGGAGAGAAGTCTAGCACTGAGGATCACTGAGGGAGCTGATCTGGAAGAAGATGAGATGTCCATGATAACCAAAGAATTCAGAAACTTTCTCATGAGGAAGAAGGGCATCTCCAGGGGAGGAAACTCTAACAAGGATAAGGCACCAGAAAGGTCAACTAATGAGGGATGCTATAAATGTGGCAAGACTAACCATCTCATTAAAAACTATCCTCAGTAGGAAGTAGAGTGGAAAAAGGAAAGATATGAGAGAAGGAACAGGAGGAAGGAACAAGTTCAACCCAAGACAAACACAACAAAAGCTATGGTTGCTGCTTGGGGGGAAAGTTCAGATGAAGAATGAGAAGATGGTAAGACAGAAGATCAGGCTCTCATGACAATTAGAGAATCTGATGAGGAGACTTAAGAAGAACCAGAGGTAAGTAACTCACAACTTAAAACTAAAATAAAGTTTTTATCTAAGGAGAAACTCTCTGAGTTGCTACTTGACTTCATATAGATGATTCTGAGGAAACAAACAAAGAGAAAGATCAACTATCTAAAGAGTGTGCAATGCTAAAAGCAAAATGCATGGACCTGGAGATAAGGGTCAGCGAATCTGAAAAGAAAAACACTGTCTTGATGAACCAGGCTCATCCACTCGAAAATGAGATTCTAGAGCTAAAATCTGAAAACTTAAAGTTAAGACTAGGATCCAGTAAAAAAAAAGTTGATCACTCTCATGTCATGTTAGAAGAAAACATAGGAAAATTAAAAGATAAGATTTATGACAAGGACGAGCAAATAATAACTCTTAATGAACAACTTGGCAAAGTCAAACATGAATTCGATCGAACCTGTAAATGGAACAAATCCTCTGATTCCTTGATATGGCTTCAAGAGAATCACAGTAGCCACATAAGAGGAATTGGTTTTGGGAGTCAATTGCCTAAGTGGGATCCCAAAAGCAAGTATCTCACTCTCCCTGAAAATAAAATCTGCACCCATTGTGGGAAGACTGGTCACTATAAATATGAGTGTGCTGTAAAAGAGAAGGCCAGTCAGAAAAATGAGAGATTCATTAAAAAGAAAATCTGGCTATCAAATTGGGTCAGAAAAAATATGAGTCATCCATTCTCTCATAGAAAAGGACCCAAACTAGTTTGGGTTCTTAAAACTAACCTTTGATTTCCTTTTGTAGGTTCAAGTGAGAGGAGGCAACTAGATTTGGTACTTGGATAGTGGCTGCTCAAAACATATGATTGGGAATATGGAACAGTTCCTTTCACTTGAAAGTCTCAAATGAGGAATGTCTCCTTTGGAAATGGAAAGAAAGGTGAAATCATTGGGGTTGGTAAAGTAGGTAAGGATGATACACGATCTATTGAACATGTGTATCTCNTTCCTTTCACTTGAAAGTCTCAAAGGAGGAAATGTCTCCTTTGGAAACGGAAAGAAAGGTGAAATCATTGGGGTTGGTAAGGTAGGTAAGGATGATACACGATCTATTGAACATGTGTATCTCATAGATGGATTGAAATATAGTCTGATCAGTGTATCATAACTATGTGACAAAGGTAACCTGGTTGCTTTTACTTCCACAAAATGTTTTGTGATTAACCTGCTTACTGACAAGATTGTTTTGCAGGGAAAAAGAATGAATAACATCTATGTCATAGATTTGTCCACACTGTCTGAAAATGAACTCACTTGTCTAAGTGTGTTGGACAGTGATCCCCTCCTGTGGCACAAACGACTTGGTCATGCAAGTCTAACTCAGCTTAACAAACTAGTCTCTAAGGACTTAGTGGTAGGACTTCCTAACATTAAGTTCAAGGAAGACAAAGTTTGTGAGGCATGTGCCAGGGGGAAGCAGGTAAGGTCCTCTTTCAAAAGTAAGAAAATAGTCAGTACCACCAGGACGTTGGAACTGGTTCATATGGATCTATGTGGTCCTATGAGAACTTTGAGTAGAGGTGGTAAGAGATATGTGATGGTGCTAGTTGATAATTTTTCAAGGTTCACTTGGACCTTATTCCTTTCATCTAAGGATGAAGCATTTGATATGTTCACCTCATTTGTCAAGAAAACTCAAAATCAATTAGGACATCAACTGGCATCAATAAGATCTGACCATGGTACTGAATTTGAGAATGCTAAGTTTGCTGAGTTCTGTGATGAACATGGTGTTAATCATAACTTTTCTGCTCCTAGAACCCCACAGCAAAATGGGGTTGTTGAAAGGAAAAACAAAACTCTTGAAGACATGGAAAGAACCATGCTTCTATCAAGCAAACTACCTCACAACTTCTGGGCAGAAGCAATTAACACTGCATGCTACATTATTAATAGATGCATGACCAGACCTTTGGTAGAGAAAACTCCCTATGAATTACTAAAGGGGAGAAAGCCCAATATATCCCATCTTTGGGATTTCGGATGCAAGTGTTATGTGCATAATAATGGCAAAGATTCTCTAGGAAAATTTTATCCCAGAAGTGATGAGGGAGTGTTCTTGGGACAACACATAGCAAAGCTTACAAAATATACAATAAAAGAACTATGTGTGTAGAAGAAAGTGTACATGTTGTCTTTGATTAAACTAACACTTTATCTGAGAGACAGAAACCAGAAGATGAGGATCTTGGACCGGTGAGGATCAATGACCACATTGAAGCACCTATGTCAGATGGAATAGGTTCAACAACCCCACTCAACTTGACAGGGGGAATTCTACATAGAAATACTAGACCTGATCCTGTTCCACAACTACAAAACAACATGGAACAATCCAGAAGTGAACAACTGGTACTCAAACCACACATATATCAGAGTTCTCATCCTCTTGAGAACATCATAACAAATTTGAGATCTGGAATCAAAACTAGATCCTCCTTGAAAAATCTGTGTGCGTTTGATGCATTTCTATCGTTGATTGAACCAAAGAACATTGCTGAAGCCCTGCAAGATGCTGACTGGGTAACAACCATGCAAGAAGAGCTGAATCAATTCGAGATAAGTCAAGTATGGCACTTGGTACCCAAGCCACTAGACAAATCAGTAATTGGCACCAAGTGGGTATTCAGGAACAAGCTCGATGAGGATGGAACTGTTACAAGAAATAAGGTTAGACTGGTTGTTCAAGGATACAACCAAGAAGAGGGAATTGACTATGATGATACCTTTGCTCCTATGGCAAGATTGGAGGCAATTAGAATTCTTATAGCATTTGCTGCACACATAGAATTCACCCTTCATCAGATGGATAAAGAGTGCCTTTCTTAATGGCTATTTGAAGGAAGATGTATTTGTAAAACAACATCCTGGTTTTGAAAGTAAAAAGTCACCCAATCATGTATATAAACTTGACAAGGCTCTCTATGATCTAAAGCAAGCGCCTAGAGCTTGGTACGAGAGATTGTCAAAATTTCAGCTGGAACATGGGTACAAACGAGGCAAGATAGACAGTACTTTGTTCCTAAAGGAGAAGGGAAAATATATTCTGATTGTACAAATATATGTTGATGATATCATATTTGGGGAAACTACTGAAAATCTTAGCAAGGAATTTGCTACATTAATGGGGAGTGAATTTGAAATGAGTATGATGGGTGAAGTAACCTTCTTAGGTTTGCAGATCAAACAAACTCCACATGGCACAATGATACATCAATAGAAGTACGTGAAAGAACTCCTAAAGAAATTCAGAATGGAGGAGTCAAAGGAGATAGATACCCCAATAGCCACAGCTACAAAATTGGATGTGGATGAACCTGGTTCATCCGTTGATCAGAAGACATACAGAGGGATGCTTGGGTTTTTACTCTATCTTACTTCAAGTAGACCTGATATAGTGTTCAGTGTGGGACTATGTGCTAGGTTTCAAGCCAATCCAAAGGATTCCCACCTCACTGCAGTAAAAGTAATTTTAAGATATCTGAAGGGCACCAATGATCTGTGCCTTTGGTATCCTAAAGGTAGTAATTTTGACCTTGTAGGATATGCTGATGCTGATTATGCAAGTTTCCTGGTTGACAAGAAAAGTACTTCAAGCATGGCTCACTTTTTGGGCTTCTGCCTTGTCTCTTGGGCCGCCAAGAAACAAAATTCAGTAGCCTTGTCTACTGCTGAGGCTGAATATGTAGCTGCAGCCTCTTGCTGTGCCCAGTTGCTAAGGATCAAGCAACAACTCCTGGACTTTGGTATAGATATGGGATGCATTCCTATTTACTGTGATAACACTAGTGGAATCAGTATGACTAAGAACCCGGTTCATCACAAGAGAACCAAACACATAGATGTTAGGCACCATTTCCTGAGGGATAACTATGAAAAGGGAATGATCTCAATCGAATTCTGTGCTACTAATCATCAAATTGCTGATATATTTACCAAATCATTGAGTAGAGAGAATTATGAGAGACATTCTTGAATTAGGGATGATTAAGATCACCTAATTGAAAAAAGGTTTTTTTGGCTAGAAAATTTTTATTAGGTACGTAATCAGATTAATCATTGCTCAGTACTATGTCTTTATTGCCATACTCTTCTGCCATGTATTAATATGATTTCCTAGTCACTAATGATGTTTCTCTATCTTTGTGAATTGAGGCAAAATAAATATTTTTAACAGGATTAGCCTGGTTCATCCATGCTGGTTTACGTGACTGACAAGGTACATTCTGATCTCCATACATATATTAATTCAAGTAAAGTCATACATGAGCAGGACTCTATCCATTTATGGTTCAAATTCAATTCTCATACTTACCCAAATATTGAATCAGTTTCAAGAAGTCCCGTCTCAATTAATTAGCCTAGTTTTAGGGGGAAAGTAACTGTCTAATCAATGTCAAATCACTGAGAGTTCTTAATCAATTAGGATCCTACTTGGTTAATACACTTCTGTTGAAATATCACTAGCCACAAGTTATAAATAGACCATCATTACTCATTGTGCATAGAACACCAGACGAACCTTGTTCAACTCACTCAACTCAAAATCCCTACTGCCTTTTATTTTCTTCTCTCTAACAAAATCAAAATTATGTCGTCTCCTCCACCAGCTTCTTTTGACTCATTCCCAAACAGATATTATGATGGGGAAAACTATGAATCTAATTCAAACTCTCCTTCTGTCTATAGTTCCAAGTCTCCTGAAAATTCATCATCCCCAGAACATTCTACAATCCCTGAACCCACACCAAACCCTACCCCAGCCCCCAAAACCCATCGTGTTAATGTTCTTGCACGTAAATCTGTGGCTTCTGGCTCAAGAGCAAAATTTTTGGAAGAAATGTTACATGCTGAGGAAGGCTCTAAACTAGAATCATCCAATGATTCAGTTAAATCAGCCAATGAAGACGAATCACCTGGTTCATCAGTGTTGAGAAAGGTAATACTGAAGTTACCTCTGATTTAAACTTTGCTGAGAATCGATTTGTATTGGTAGGGTCTGTGGTGGATGTGGAAGTGCCAAGAAAGCAAAGAAAATTTAGGAAAGAGAAAAATCTTGAGAACGAGGGTGAAGCAGATGTGAGGGGATCCGGGGAGGATGGTACCACACTTGCAATTTGTGGCCTCATTCTTGAAAATCTTGAAAAAGATGTCATGGTTTTAGGGGGGACTACTGAAGTTGAGGAAGTTGCTGCTGGGTTGGAGAAGTTGATGAAGGAAATAGATGAACATGTTTCTTCTAGGGAAGAAACTTTGGCTGAAAGACTAAAGAAGCTGGGGGACTCATCCAACCCCAAGAAGAGAAGGACTCCAAAGTCCAGAAAGTCTAAAGCCTCAGTTCCTTCAAAGAAAAGGACGACTGTTGATTTTGTTTGTGTACCTATTCCTAGGGTACGTGCGACAAGAAATATTGTACGAGAAAAGAAGGAGAAATTGGAAAAAGCTATGCAAGAGAGCAAAAGAAAAAAGGCAGAGAATGGGAAGGCAAAGGTAGGGGAACCCGTTGTTGTTAACGACGAAGAGTGGTTGGACCTGGTCCAACAAGAAGAGGAGGCTGCTCCAGTGGTTACCAAGACTCCCAAGACCAAAAAGGCTAAGACTTCTTCAAAGAAGTCAGCTATTGTGTCCATCACCACTGGAATTACTGCTTCAACGACAAGGTATAATATAAAGAATGTGAAGAAATTACAGATTATTGAGAGGGATGATGATACCGAATGAAGTGGAGATGAAGAGAAGGAGGTTGGAGAAGTGTCTACTGACAGAGTTACCATGTTTGGCAAGAGAAAAATCTTGAAAGGGAAATTGTTGAAGGATTTGGAGGAGCCTGGAATGAGGTATTTATTGGATTTTCTAGTAGAGCAGGGCTGAAAGGACATGGTCCTTCATATAGAAGGCAGGCTGGTCAGAAATGAGGTTGTGAAGTTCATGGGGAATGCCACAGTCAACGGAGGTAGGTTCACCTCATTGGTCAAGGGAATTGAAGTCTCCTTTGATGCTAAAGAACTGGGAGTCATTCTAAACATTCCAGTTGAGGGTTATGAAGACTACACGAGGCAGAGATGGCCGTGTTTAGATGGAATGGCCTCAACTCTTAATATTACCAGATTCTTCTGCGACAATGAGAGGGATATTGAACCTAGGGTTGTGTACAAGAGTGAGATGAAGCCTGAGCATAAGCTGTTCTTTGAATTTGTGATCAAGTTCCTGCTGCCCAGACAAGAACGTAGACACACTACTAACTACATGGATTTAACCCTTATGGAGTGTCTGTACAGAGGAAAGCATATTAATTGGCCAGCTTTTATCATCCAACTCTTGGACAGAGTGGTGAATGGAACCAAAGCACATGCGGTCCCTTATGGCTTTATTTTGACAGGCATTCTTGCTCATTTTGGATTTCTTACAAAGAAGGCTGAGATGGATAATGCTAAGGATATCTTTGGGAATGACACTCTGCTGTCTTGTGATTATACTGTCAATGCCCCAGCAGATGAACCTGGTTCATCTCGGAAGCTACCAGTCAATAGCAGGGCCCGTACTCTGGTGCAAGAAAGTGAGTTAAAGGATATGGAGATCCTTCGATTGAGGTCTCACTTAATTGAGGTGGAAGCTAAGCGTGATGCTGTCAAAGCTGAGTTAGCAAAGGAGAAGGAGAAAAATGAAGGTGTTTTACACCAAATGCTGTCCCTTCTACAAACCAAGAACCCAGCCTCATCTGCACCCTCCCAGCCTTAGGAATGTCCAGTGCTACCCCCTCCAAACCTATCAAGTATCCAGTTCGGGACAGTGTCTAGTTTTTGTTTCAGTTTTTATTCTATTTTTCTCATGTTTTGGCTATCTTTGATTTTAATCTATTTTGGTGCTGATCATCCCTGTGAATCAATGAAAGCTTGCTATTTTGAAAAATGTCTCAGTTTCTTATTTAGCTTACATTATTAGTTTCTTGTGATGATTAATCATGTTTGCCCCTGCAGTTGCCTAAATTGGCCATGAGTGAGAATTAACAACTGAGAAGTATCATTTTGCAACTTTTCGATGATGCCAAAAGGGGGAAGATGTGTTGTGATTTACAAAAAATGATATTTATTTCAAAAAGTGATATTTATAACCTAATGAACCAGGTTTCAATGATTAGTGCTTAAAAATATACAAAGTGTTTGAAGTGTATACAGGATAAAAGCACAGAGTTTGTCATCATAAAAAGGGGGAATTTGTTGGCCCATGTCACTGAATTGGTTTTGAAGATTGAAAAATGTTGACAAGATGAACCAGGTCCATCAAATCATACACACCTAAATGGAGCAGTTGGCACAAGAACCGTACATGCATAAGAGATATCAGTGATTGCTGAGTATCAAAGAACTAAGAGGATGTCTCCTAATACGAAAAGATTGCAAACTGATATAGATGAAATAAGTTGAATTCAGCAAGGACAGAACCAAAGGAAGGAAGTTGAGTTTGATAAGAACTTGTTCTCCCAGGTAGAATTGGGCCAGAACTCAACAACTGACTTTATAAATACTCAAAGTATTACTGCTGAAATAAAGACAAAAAAAAAAGGATGCACAAAGGCTAAATTGAATCAAGTTCTGTAAGCAAAATTCCCAAGTTATTTGCAAGCAGAAGTATTGTGCAAAGACTACAGTTCAACTAGAAGAAACAGTTCCATTCAGTTATCTTTGAGTCTAGTTGGGTGTAATAGGAGTTTTAACATTGTATCTTTTAAGCTTTCTTAGAAGCAAATTGCAATAGGTACACACTGTTCAAGTTAGAGTTAGCTTGACATCTGTAGAAATTAGCTAGAGGTTAGTTGATACAAATAGGGTTAGAGTTAATTCTAGGATTACAAAAGAGTTTACTTTGTAAGTCCGTTTTGGCTCAGAGTTTTTCGTGAATAGTTTGAGCAAATCCCACTGTGAAGTAGGTCGTGGTTTTTTCACCTTTTGAGCCAGGTATTTTTTCACGTAAAAATATCAGTGTCTTTACTTTACTGCTTTATTATTTCGTAAATAGTAGTAAGTAGTACACCTAGAAGAACCCGGTTCTTCTTATTAGACAGCACTCGAAAATGGGTACTGTACAATTAACTTATAATATTGTGTAGTATTGACGTCTAAAACATAACAAAGGAAACTCGGCGGATGGGTTGTGGGAGCTTAGTCGGGAGCTGAAGGCCCCGATCGATCTATTCGGGGTCATTGATGTAGGTGATTCTCCGCCGGTTTCAACATTTCCTCCGAGGGAGACACGTAATGCCCATAATATAGAATCTTCCGATGTGGGGGCATCTCTCAGAGGGAAAGACGTAGCTGAGGGGCTCCTTACCATGGCCGAGAAGGATTCCGAGCTCAATGCTGTGTTCATTTTCGAGGAGGCTGTAAGGATTTGCAAACATGTAATTTCTTCGTCGATTGTTTCGAGCTTTGATTATTATTTCTTTGACTCTCCTCCCTTTATGCTTTCATGTGAAAGTTCATTATAATCGGACCACGGCTAAGATCTAGTATGAGATGAGCCATTACGAGGGGGAGCTTAGGAGATTTTTATTAGAGGAGGACGAGCTCAGGGCTCTTCTTGCCCAAAAGGATGAAGAAATGCTGGACCTCCGAGCCCGTTTTGAAACGGTATCCCGAAAACGGAGCGATCTTGATAAGCAGGTAACATAGACTTCTGTATGTTTTTTGTTCTCACCCGATATCAGTACTCGACGCTTATCGGGCTGGTATTTGTAGCTTAAGGGGAAGGATTCAGAGCCAAGGATGCTGAGATCCTTGGGTTCAAGCAGTGTGTGAGCGAGATAACCTTTGAGAGAGACGCCCTTCAAGGGAAGTTAACCTCGCTTGAGCATTTCCTTCGGGATGCGAGGGATGAAAGTAATAAATATAAGGACCTCTATGCTGAATCAGTCATCACACTATCTTTAGTTAAGGCTAAAGCCTATGCGCTCACAAACTCGTATAAAGTTGATGCTGCCGCTGCAAATGCCCAGGCTAAGAAAGCAGCCGAGGAGGCCGAGCTTAAACTGACCCGAGCTCTGGAGCATGCCCGATTAAAGTCTCAAAGGCAGGCTCTTGAGGATATACATGCAGGTGGCCTCGATTTTTCTTTTGAGATAGAGAGGGTGAAGACCCTAGAAAAGGAATCAGAGGCCCTGCTTGCTTCCGAAGATGATTCGAGAAGTGGCCCGGAGATGATGAAGAAAAGGGTGAAGTCGTCGAGGGGGAAGAGGCCGTTGAAGATCTGGGGGCCGAGGGCCAAGCCGTTAAAAGCATAACCTCCGAGGGAGCTGTTGAAGACACACCCCAGCGGTAGATTAGTTTTTCGTTTATTCTTTTTTCCTGTATAAGGGCTCCGACTTTGAGCTTTGTAAATGTGCTTTGTGAACTTTCATCATATATAAAAGGCTTTTCGTTATTCCTCATTTCTTTTCTAGTCTCTTGGAATAGGCTTCGATGCCTGTCAATTATTAATCCGATGAATGGGACGTAGAAATGAAATCCTTGGGGTTATAAATTGTCCCCAAGGCTTTTTAGGCTGGCACTTAGGGTCTTATGCATTGGGTTGGTACAAAATTTAATGTGGCTGTCGACTTAGGCTCTTACACATTGGCCCTTAGGTAATTTTTAGTTAACCCTTTAGGGCTCAGTCTTCGAGTCGGGTTTCGACTCGAGCTCATCGACCCTTAGGTTTTTTAAGTCAGCCCTGATGCGTTTTAGGCTGGCGCTTGGGCTCTTACACATTGGGTCAGTACGACATTTAATTTGGTTGGCGACTCGAGCTCTTATGCATTGGCCCTTAGGCGCTTTTTAGTTAACCATTTAGGGCTCAGTCTTCGAGTCGAGTTTCGACTCGAGCTCATCGACCCTTAGGTTCTTTAAATTGGCCCTGAGGCTTTTTAGGCTGGCGCTTAGGCTCTTACGCATTGGGTCTGTACAACCTTTAATGTGGCTGGGGACTCGGGCTCTTATGCACTGACCTTTAACCGGTTCTTTTCGAAGTAATTGGACACCTGTGATTTTATGGAAACAATTGGACGTCTCCGAATTGCGTTAGTTTGGCCTGAGCCATATGACAGTGGTCATTGTATTTGGCCGTAGACTTTTAGTCCCTGAATGAGATAGTCTCGGCGTCTATAATGATGGTATGCCTATTTAGGGGTCTTACAAGTTCGAATATATAGCCTTGACTTTAATATAGGGATTATTACTTTTTATGGTCTTACAAATTTGTACATGTCTTGCTTGAGGTCTTACAATTTTGTTGTTGCCTCGTGGAGGACATACATTGGTGCCTTATGGAGGGCTTATGAGCTCGAAGTTGCCGGCCCTGAGGTCTTATGGCTTCGAGTTTCTGGTAACTCAATGGGGTGACTGTCAAGGACAGTCCCCGAGTTAGGGTTATGCCTTTTTTAAGGTCTTACAATTTTAATATTGCCTCGTTGAGGGCTTAGATTGTTGATATTGCCTCATGGAGGGCTTATACTATTGATATTGCCTCATGGAGGGCTTACGTTGTTGAAGTTGGCGGCCCTGAGGTCTTATGGCTTCGAGTTTTTGGTGACTCGATGGGGTGGCTGCCAAGGACAGTCCCCGAGTGTTTGGAAATTTTTTTGGCCCTGGGGCCATTCCTTTTGAAAATAGCAAACTTCTTTGACGCACGAAGTGTTTTGATGATAAAATATTCTTCTCCAATTACATGGTACAAGTACACATTTTTCACCATCGAGGGTTCAATTATTCTATGTGGACACGGTTCATTAGACCGTTTGGTCCTATACATTGTTCTCATGTCGAGACCCTCTTTGGCATGTTTCAGTGATCTCCCGGGGGGATGCTCCTCAGTATTTGAGGTTGATCGAAGAGAAGCCTTGAATACTTGATGAGTTCTCCTTAGGTAGCATATGGGTGTTGCCTCATTAAAAACCTCGTCGGTAAAACTCGTTTGGGATAAAATCCGATGTGAGGGAAAAATAGCACAACACATGCTTTAAAACCCAAGGCCTTCGAGGTGTCTTTCATCGGGCACCTGCAAGAAATTATTGCGAAGCTTAAAATGAAAAGGGAGGAAGTTATACCCTAGCAATAATAACGCCTGAGTATTGATATGTTACAATTGTTTGGAAGTTGCTCGCCTTCCATGGTACTGACTTTGTAGGACCCTTTGCCGATTACTCTGAGGACGCGGTACGGTCCTTCCCAACCCGGCCCCAGCTTCCCTTCATTATGGTTTCAAGTGCTTAGGGTGATTTTTCTTAGGACTAAGTCCCCAACTCTGAATGTCGGAGGTTTGTTCTCCTGTTATAGTATCTTTCGATCCTCTGTTTTTGGACGGCCATCCAGACTAGTGAAGTTTCTCACTTCTCATCTAATAGCTCGAGGGCTGTAGTCATAGTCTCACTGTTTGAGTCCTTGATGGCATGTCGTAATCTGGCACTAGGCTCTCTGACCTCAACCGGTATCAAAGCCTCAGACTCGTATACCAGAGAGAACGATGTCTCTCCTGTTCTTGATTTAGAGGTTGTCCGATATGCCCACAACACCTTAGGTAGTATTTCTCTCCATTTTCCTTTTGCATTTTGTAACTTCTTTTTCAGGTTTTGAATGATGGTCTTGTTTGTGGACTTGGCCTGACCATTTGCACATGGGTGGTAAGGCTCTGATAGGATCCTTTTGATTTTGTGATCTTCCAAAAACTTTGTTACTTTGCCTCCGACGAACTTCCTTCCGTTATCGCACCGGGGAGTATAACGTCTTCCTCGGCGGATGATCCCAGGCTTGCGAGTGCATCGGCCTTGCTGTTTTGCTCGCTAGGTATGTGGACTAGAGTCCATTCTTTGAAGCGATGCAAAGTGACTTGAAATTTGTCTAGGTATCGCTGCATCCTGTCCTCTCAAACCTCGAAGTTTCCATTTGCCTGGTTTACTACCAGACGGGAATCACATTTTGCTTCGATGATTTCCGCTCCTCAGCTTTTGGCCAATTCGAGACCTGCAATCATAGCCTCATACTCGACTTCATTGTTAGTCAACTTTACAGTTTTTATAGATTGTCTAATCAAGCCACCCGTGGATGGCTTCAGAACTATGCTGAGCCCGGATCCTTTCACGTTCGAGGCACCGTTGGTGAATAAGGTCCATACCCCTGATGTTGTGCCTGATTTTAGTAAAATATCTTTTTCTAACTCGGGCACGAGGGCGGGCGCAAAGTCGGCCATGAAGTCTACCAAAATTTAGGACTTGATAGCCGTTCGAGGCTGGTATTCGATATCATACCCCCGAGCTCGATGGTCCATTTGGCCAGTCGGCCCGATAATTTGGGTTTATTAAATATATTTCAAAGAGGATATGTCGTTAAAACACATATATGGTGACATTGAAAATAAGGCTTCAATTTCAGAGATGCACTTATTAATGAAAGAGCTAATTTTTCTAAATGTGGATACCTGGTTTCAGCATCTCCTAGGGTTCGACTCGCATAGTAGACAAGGAATTGCATACCTTGATCATCTCAAACCAACACGCCACTTCCCGCTACCTCGGACACTGCCAAGTACAGATATTGTGTTTCGTCCTCCTTCGAGGTGTGGAGCAAAGGCGAGCTTGAGAGATACCGCTTTAACCCTTCCAAGGCGTGTTGGCACTCCGGGGTCCACTCAAAGTTGTTTTTATTTTTAAGCAGGGAGAAGAAGTGATGGCTCCGATCTGATCATCTCAAGATGAATCAGCCTAACACCGCTATCCGCCCGGTCAGTCACTGCACGACCTTCACATTGTTCACCACCATGATTTCTTCGATGGATTTGATTTTGTCGGGGTTGATTTCAATTCCCCTGTTTGATACCATGAAGCCTAAAAATTTGCCTGATCCTACGCCGAAGGCACATTTCTCGGGGTGGAGCTTCATGTTGTAACTTCTAAGGATGTCGAAAGTTTCCTGCATATGAATCAAATGGTCCTTTGTGCGCAGGGACTTAACTTACATGTCGTCAATGTAAACTTCCATGGATTTGCCTATTTGATGTTTGAACATCTTATTAACTAGGCGTTGGTATATGGCCCCTGCATTTTTTAGCCTGAAGGGCATTACATTTTAGCAATATGTGCCATACTTCGTGATGAACGAAGTATTTTCCCTATTCTCGGGGTTCATTTGAATTTGATTATACCCGGAGTAGGCGTCGAGAAAGGTGAGGATCTCGTGGCCAGCCGTGGCATCAATCAATTGATCGATGTTGGGCCACGGG
Source organism: Nicotiana knightiana (assembly GCA_005239525.1). Lineage (NCBI taxonomy): Eukaryota > Viridiplantae > Streptophyta > Magnoliopsida > Solanales > Solanaceae > Nicotiana > Nicotiana knightiana. Next base: position 77,353 of record ML398461.1, on the reverse strand, counting down.
AATGAATCTTTAGGGCATGCTTTATTTAAGTCCTTATAATCTACGCACATTTTTAGTTTGTTCCCCTTTTTGGGAACCACTACAACATTGGCCAACCATTCGGGATATTTTACTTTCCTGATGGACCCTATTTTGAGGAGTTTTGTTACCTCGTCATTGACGAACGTATGCTTTATATCGGGCTGAGGCCTCCTTTTCTACCGATTTGAACCTGGGGTAGAAGCTTAGCCGATAGGTGGTTATTTCCGGTGGGATCTCTGTCATGTCTAAGTGGGACCAAGTAAAGCAATCAACATTGTTAACAAGAAATTAAATGATTTTCTTCCTGAGTTGGGGGGTTAATCCCATTCCCAGGTATACCTTTAGATCTCGAAGATTTTCCATCAGGACCACTTGCTCTAGGTCTTCGACCGTCGATTTTGTTGCGTCGGATTCTTCGGGGGCGACGAAGGTTCGAGGGGGTGAGGAAGTCTTCTCCATCATCCTTGGGAACCTGTTCATTTATTGACCCCTGCGAGGTGGAGTATATGGGCGCCGGTGCCATGTCATACACTACAAACATTTCCTTTGCTGTATGTTGCTCTCCATACACCATTTTCACGCCATCTTTAGTTGGGAATTCAATATCTGGTGGAGAGTCGACGGTACCGCCCTCATGTGGGTATCCACGACCTTCCCAGCAGGGCGTTGTATGTCGTGTTACCCTTGATGCCATGAATCTTGGTATACCGAACTGTATCAGACACATTGACTGGGAGGGTGATTTCCCCCTTCTTCATTTCGCTCGTCAGGTTAAATACACTGAGGGATCGAGTGTTGGGCGTGATTTGGCCGAACAGGTCGAGCCGCTCCACTACTTCCAATCTGATTATATTGGCCGAGCTACCTGGATCCACGAGCACACGTTTAATTTGAACATTATTTAAGAGAAAAGAAATTACCAGCGCATCACTATGTTGTTGGGACAGGGATTCAATATCTTCTTCATTGAACACAATAGTTCCTTGAGCATAAAACTTTGAGTTCGTTCTTTGGTGGTAATGGGAACTTTGGCCCGTTTGAGCATAGGACATCAATCTCTCCAGTAATTACGTGAAACGACGTGCTCGGGTTCTTCAGTCGATTCTCCGCGTTTGATACTCTTTCTCGGAAGTGGTTATTGGCTCGATCGTCGAGAAATCCTCGAAGATGCCTTTTGTTGATCAATTGGACCGCTTCTTTTTGAGCGGTAGTTCTCCGCGCTTCGTACCGATCTTCTCCGCATACATTTCCATATGTACAGGAGTTTATGTTGACATGCAGAGCATTGCGTGAGCCTTTATCAACGGGGATTTGTATTGGTGCCCATTTAGGGTTTTGCGGTGGTATGCTGGTGCCTGGAGCAGCTGAACCGTTCTCTCTGTGATCCTCAGGACCGTTGTTTTCATGTGCATTTACTAAGTTACACATTTTTGGACCTGAAATTGAAGATTCTTGGACAAGAAAAAGTGTAAAGAATAACTTGCGTTTTCAGGACACCAACACTAAAACAATCACTATTATTTTTAGCCCCACGGTGGGCGCCAAACTGTTTACCTATAAAATGGTAATTACAATTATATTTGAATTTGTGGTTCTAAAAATACGTGATCTATTTTAATACCAGTTGTTTGGGAAATGGTTGCTAAGTGAGAAGTAATAAAATGAGATAAGTGCGAAGGAAGATGAGATTGTGCGAACCGAGCAGTTGGGGAACATGCCCTCGAGCTTGGTTGGAATGGGCCTCGAGGTCAAGCTCGAGAGCTTGATAAGGGGCGGTCGACAATGATTCAACAGTATCGAACGCCTCAAAGATGGCCTATTTATGATCAATAATGAGTAATAAATGAAGAACAATTAATGAACACAATAAAAGAAAGGCAATAAATCAATGAAACAATTATAGAGGATATTTGAGTTAGAGAGCAGAAAATGTTCTTATTCTTTTCTATTGAGTATCATGTCCCTTACAAAGTGACAAGGGTCCCCTTTATATATGAGGGGGGAATCCCAACGTAGTACATGTGTAATTATTACAAAGTAAAATAGCTGGTACAACTATTTAATGTCACGATACGAACTTGTACTACTATTGCAGACCTGCTCAGCTTTAACCACGTGCCTTTCGAAACTTCCCATTTTTTCATGATGATCTTCGATTTTTGCCCTGACTCGAGGTGTATCGACCCCTCAGAATTCTTCCTTGAAGAATGCATCTCAGGATTAAACTTTGGATTCTGCCTCGATGCATTCGACGTCGAGGCTTAGAACGCCGTAAAAGCATTAAAATCGGACTTCGCCGGTTTACCGTATACAAAGCTAGTTGGACGTGTTCATGTATCATGATCGGGTTCGCGAAACTGAGTAAGTGGGCAAGTCATTGAGTTTTCGGGTTCAAATTTTTGGAATGCATTCGTATTGAATTGGAGCTGTTGAGCATCAAGTTCGCGGCTTTGTCTTCACATTCACGTAGAAGGGTCAGTAAGACTGGTCGTGTTTGCGCTTTGCAATCACCGGTGCCTTGCAGTAATCGCGAAGGGTACCCCCGGGCAGACCTTTTAAGTTGTGTATTTCGGTACTTTGAGCTCATATCTCATATTTTGAACTCTAGACTTGGAAAGGGACGATTTCTTAAAGAGATTTTTACATAAGACTTTAGGATAAGTAATTTTTACTGATTTTTTGTATTATTTCAAGAATCTACATGAATCCTTAACACCCAAAATATGAAATTTAGGGTTTTGCTTACACTTTAAGAGAGTGTATTTTGAGGATTTGAGTAGCGATTTCTCGGTATTGGAATATAATCATTGATTTGGACTTGGAAGGTTATGTATCATCAGACTCTGCTATTGGGGTTTCAGACGCGAGTTAAAGGTTGACTTTTATTGACTTTTTGAGAATTATTCAAAGATCGAGGCTTTGTTGATTGGGATTACTTCCTATGGAATTGGTTGATGTTTGCTAGATTTGAGCTAGTTAAAGGTTATTTCTCAAGAAAATATGATTTTGGAGCTTCAGACTAGCCCGGATGAGGTAAGTGTCTTACCTATCTTTTGTTGAGGGAATTTTTCATACTAATTGATAATGTTTCCTACATGAAAGGGTGACGTATATATGAGGCCACAAGCCTATATACATGTGCCATGGGTACTCATGCTCTTATTTGATTATGTGTTCTGCTTAATTCTATGTGTTATTCAATTGATTGACTACGTGAGATCGATAAACCATGCTAGAGATAATGTGAGGCTAATAGTACCTTATTTCAAGCATTATGAGCTATTCTGGGGTTATTGTTACAGTTGATTAGACATAGTCACACATATATTATGAACACACACCCGTACTTTGTGCGTTATGATTTAGTTGAAGTATGACTACTTGAGTTCCTTATCCACATTTAAGACTACGAGATGACTTTCGATGCTTCTTGGGACATGATGATGATGTATTACATATTGAGTTTATAGTCATAGGAACATATATGCATACATCATACTTAGGGATTATCTCTTGTATACATGCACACATGCATGTATGGTTATTTCTCAGTCCACATGCATTATACATGTTTATTTTCTCATTCATATGCATGCAACACTACATATGGCTTTTGGATATGGACTAAGGTGTGGTATAAGGTATTTTCCGTGCGATTATGATTGATATTGTGGCACGAGGTCTTTGCTGTGTGATTTTGATCATATTGTGGCACGAGGCTTTGGCGTGTGATTGTGATGATATTTGTGCACGAGGTCTTTATTGTACGATTGTGATGATATTATTGTATGAGGTCTTTTCCATATGATTGTGATTGAATATTGTGGCACGGGGTATTTGCCGTGCGATTTGTGATAATATTATAGCACGAGGTCTTTGCCGTGCGATTCTGATTATTTTTATGCATATGTGCCGAAATAAGGGTAGCATTCTTGATTATGCACATTTGGCTGAATAAGGGTGGTATTTCACTGTTGATGTTCATGTGGCGGTATGAGGATGGCATTTTTGATTATGCACATGAATTCTTTATGCTTATCATGCATTTCACTTGTTTTTCATTGATTATCCATGTACATCATTTACATATGCTACTTGACACATTCTTCATATACATTGGACTTGTTAGTGGGTTGGTGGATACTCGAAGGGTGTTTTTGCTTCTTGACATTACGATATTGGCACGAAGGGTGTTTTCGTGCAAGTGAGGATGTGAGTTCATGGCACGAAGGGTGTTTTTGTATAGGCAAGGACGAGAGACATGCATTATTATGTGTTATCTTTCCCTCACATATGCATTTATACCTTTTTCTTGAGTTATTATTGTTGCACTTATGCCTTCTACCTTCTACCTTATTTGGTGTTGTTATACATGTGAATGGTAAGGACGAGTGAAAATGCACGAAGGATGTAACCTTGCCATATGATTTGACATACATGCATATATTTGGTGAGAATGAGATAAATGCATGAAAGATATTGTTGTGCCATTTTATTTGATAACTTGAACATACCCCTTTTTATTGTATGGTTTCTAGTTATGGCTTATATTGGTTCACTGTTATTGTTTCATTCCTCACAAATTTGATTTATTGTAAAGGTTTAGTTGTTATATTTGTGAAACTTGCTCATTATTTCTCTTTTCATTATTAGTTATATTTTTCCTCTTTGTTATTTTCTCTTGTTTATGAACTGCACGGGTTATATTAAGTGAGTATCTTTTGACCTTAAAACCTCGTTACTATTTCACCGAGCTTAGTCAAGATGCTTACTGAGTACATGATATCGATTGTACTCATACTACACTTCTGCACCGTGCAAGTAGATTCTGGCGTTGAGTAGCTACGAAAGACGGAGTGTTGCATTGGCGACATACCAGTGTTCCAGATTCAAACTACCTCTTGTTCATGATAGCTTAGGACTTTAAATCCGTTTATTTAAACTTCAAATAGATGTTGTATTTATTCTTCATACCAGCCTTATAAATCTAAATCATAGTTTCTTATTACTTATACTACTACTTCTTGGGATAATTGTATTAAATTCTTTTGCAGTATTTATTATTGATATAGATGATTTTTCATTATAGTTGTAACTTATACTTTTTTGCTTACCTAGTGGGTCAGGTTAGGTGCATCATGACTTGGTGAGATTTTGGGTCGTGACAAGTTGGTATCAAAGCTCTAGGTTCAAGGGTTCTACGACTCATGATCAAGTGTTTAGTAAAGTCTTGCGAATCGGTATGATGAGGTCCATACCTATTTTCGAGAGGCCACAAGGCATCTAGGAAACTTCCTTTCTTTCTTCCCTCATTTTGTGAGTTTGTTTCAATTTAAAGCCTAAATATTTAGTTCCTTTCTTTTCGACTCCTGCGCGATGCTGTACTCGGACTCATATGTGAAACGATGACTTGTGATACTATAGATTCTTTATTATCATCTCGATATGTTGTTAAGTCTTAGATGCAAATTGGTTTATAGATCTTTCAGTTGTTCAATGGAGGAATAAAGTTAATTCTTATATCTTGTTGACGAGCGTAGATTCGAGAGGACTAATTGGTTCCCTAATTTTTGTGACCATGGGGGTCATAAGAAGATATCGATTTGAGGATAGTAGGTGGGTTATCTCATGTGAGAAGATTTGAGGTTGTGTGTTTTGACTAGTGATATGTGAGCTTATAAGGAGATTCAGCTAGATAACAATGCGTGGTCATGGAAAGTTAAGAAGGAAGAGTACTGCGGGTTATCAAATGATGTGTTTGTGGCTCCAAGACAAGTGGTGGAATCTTCAATCGACGATCCGGTCATTTTGGGCATGTGTTGCTGTAGGTTTTGGATTAGATATGCTTTGAGAAGGGTTTCATCAAGGATAATTTTGGCAAGGAATTTACAAGATGCATGATGTATTACACCTTAGGGATATATGGAGGTCGTGGAGTGGCTCAGGTTTGATATTTTTTCATGGATGTAGTGTGCAAGAGGAAAGAATTTCTTGTGGATGATTTTGAGATTTTTGCTACTTTTGCAAAGGTTGAGCTATAAGACCTCGCATTTGCGAGTTTAGGAGTCGCATTATCGACTGTAGGGTAGTTTGTTTTTGCGACTAGTTGTCGGGGTGGGGGGGTTTGGATTTGTGATGTTTTGGTTGCATTTGCGAACCTCTGGTCGCAAATGTGACATCCGTAGCTGGTTATAATCTATGTATTTCGGGAATTGGACCTAATTTCTTATATTTTGAGCTATAGACTTGGAGATGGGTGATTTTTGAGGGAGATTTTTCACACAATACTTTGGGGTAAGTGATTTTTACTTGATGTTAATATTATATCTTATTTTCTCTTGAATTATTACAGCTAGATTATGGAATTTGGAAGAGAACTTTGGGGGTGTTTGACTATGTTTTAAAAAATAAAATTGGGGATTTGATAGGCAAGTTGGACTCGATTTTGGAATCTAATAACATATTTAGACTCGTGGGGTCATGAGTAGCTGGGATCTATTCCTCGACTCGGGTTTTGATCGGGTGGGTCCAGGGTTGACTTTTGTTGACTTTCTGGGAATTGGATAAATATTAGAACTTCATTATTTGGAATTGATTCATTTAGCGTTATTTGATGTTATTGAGTTATTTTTTGCCAGATTTGAGCTAGGGGAGGTGATTTTTAAAGAAAGGCTATTTTAGAGGTTTGAGTTTGGCTTATTGAGGTAAGTGTCTTGCCCAGCTTTGGTTGGGGAAATGTTTTCTACTACATGAGCACAATAAACCATGCTAGAGTAATTTTGAGGCTATTGGTACCTTATTTTGAACATGATCATGCCCTTGTGCATATTATTGATAAATTACGGGCTTATATCCTTAATGGAAATTTGGAACATTGCTTTGTGATAATTATGGCACATGTGGACATGTTGAGCGGATTGATTGAGTGTTGGCACGAGGTCTTTGCCGTGCAATTGTGATTATTGTTATTCACATGGGAGAAATAAGGGTGGCATTTCTCGGGTTTGATCATGTGGCAAAATAAGGGTGGTGATATGCATATGTGGCAAAATAAGGGTGGCATTTCTTGACATTGCACTTGCGGCGAATTAAGGGCAGTATTATTAATCATGTTATGAGATGGCTTGGGGGTGATTTTCTTGATGATGTTTATGTGGCAGTTTGAGGATGACATTCTTGATTATGCATGTGAATTCTTTATGTGTGTCATGCATTATTACATGGTTTTGCGTTGCATCTAACATGCTAATTTGTGCCTCTGTTATTATTTGATGATTTGGTTGTCATGATTGTTTTACCTATGTTGAGTTGATATCTCATGTTTTGTTGAGTTTTCCGTAGTATAATGGATTGAAAAAAGAAGGTTGTCAACATACATTGATGTATTGAATTCTCGAATGGTTCTCTTGAACATGTTATTTGGCAATTAATATGGAATATAATCATGTTGGGAACATGTTTAGAGTCATGTATGAGTATTTGAGAGCACACATTATATGCTGCATATATCTTTGTGAGTAGGGTTGGTGCAAGTTGTATTTGTTGGAATATGTGTAATTGGGATAATTTATTTTATTACCCTATTCCAGTTGTGCACCTTTACGGCTGATATACTAAATATTTCTATAATTGTCTTTCTGTAATATTTTCTCTATTTTACATGTTATTGAGTTGCACATGTTATGCAAAATGAGTATCGTTTGACTTAAAAACCTGCTCACAAATTCTTTAAGGTTAGTCAAGATACTTACTAAGTACATGCGGTTGGTTATCAAATTACACTTGTGCACCTTGCGTGCAGATTCTGGAGCTGAGTAGCTGTGGAAGCGAAACCCTGCAATGGAGATGTACCAACATACCATATTCAGGTTACCTTTCATTCATAGTAGTTTAGGACTTTGTTTATGTATAAGTAAACTTCAAAAATATATGGTAAACATTCTTCATAGTCTCTTTAAATCTAACCTTAGTGGCTCATGACTTGTACTACCAGTGCTTGGGATAGCTGTATTGACTTCTTTTGCAGTGTTTACTAATAATACTGATAATTTCTCATTATAGTTGTCATTGGATGGTTTATATTACCTAGCGGGTTGGGTTAGATGCCGTCACGACTTGGTGGGAAGGAGGGAGGGTTGGGTCGTGACATGATGCACATGCAAGGTGACAAGAGTATATGTATGTGCTAGGGTTACCCATGTTGGGGTTGATTATATGCTTCTATGCACCTTGTTGAATCTTGTGATCTTATTGACTTATGTTTCATTTGCTTCTAATACTATATGAGTATAATTATCCATGGTAGAAATAATATTTAAATGCATGACATCTTATATGAGCATGATGGGGTGATCTTGAGACTTTTGAAATACTCGATTTGATCGTTGTCATGCATTATATCACGAGCACATATATTTACCTGTCATTTTATGCTACTTGAGCTTCCTTAATCATGTTAAATATCTTCTATAAACTTGGTTGCAATATTTGGACTAAGCGGCTCTTGAAACACTGGCTTGCCTATTCGTACGATAGTTACGATCATCTCTCACGGGTCGTATTATGCTTACTCATTCCCCTTGATTGTATTTATGCATCCTAACTTGATTAGTACTGATATACATGTACTTGGTGAGGATGCCTGATATTTCATGACATGTGTTTTTGTGCTATTAGGATGAGTGATATTGCATGATGAGTATTCCCGTGATGTGAGGACGAGTGATATTGGCATGATGGATGGTGTCGTGCGAATTGATATGATTTTGGCACGATGAGTGTTTCAGTGCAGGTGAGGATGAGATTTCATGGCACGATGGGTGTTCCCATGCAGGCAAGGATGATATATATGCATTGTATTATTTTTTTCTATCCCCCATATACATGTATATGTATTATACCTTGATTGTTAACATTACTCGTGTACATTCTACCTTGTTTGTTGATGTTACTTATGTGGCACCAACTTTGTCTGTTGGTGTTACTTATGTACATCCTACCTTGTTGTCAATGTTACTTATATGCATCCTACCTTGGTTGTTATTTTCACATTTGTGTCGTATATCTTATTTGTTATTGTTACATCATTGCCTTTACCTTGTTTGTTGATGTTAGATATATGTTTTGTACCTTGCTTGGTATTGTTATATATATTCTTGGTGAGGAAGAATGGTATTACATGACGAGTGGTTTTGTTCTTGGTGAGAATGAGATAAATTCATGAAGGGTGTTGCCATGCCAATTGATTGGATATCTTGTACACATTCCTTTTATTATGTGAATTGCAGATATGGCTTATGTTGTTTTATAGATAGTTTTTATTTCTGCCATACTTAAATTGTTGAGAAAGGTTTGGTTGTTATGTTAGTGAAACATTCTCCTTATTGATCTTATTTGAAAATTTCATCATTACTAGTATTTTCTCTTGTTATTTCTCTTGCTTATGAACTGCACATAGTATATTAAGTGAGTATTTTTTGGCTTAAAACCTTTTCACTATTTCACATAGGTTTGCCAAGGTATTTATTGAGTACATGGGTCCGGTTGTACTCATACTATACTTCTGCACCTTGCATGTGATATTTACAGTAAGCAACTGCAAAGTTCGAGGACAAACATTGAAGACTATAACGTTCCAAGCATCTACTATCATCTTGTTCATGGTAGTATACGACTTGTAATTCTATTTATGTAACTTCCAAATAGATAATGTTTAATTCTTGCCAATTTTATAATTTAATTCTTAGTCACTCATGACTTGTACCAACAGTTCTTGGGATTAGTTGAGTGAATTTCCAAATTTTGATTTTTTTGATGATATTTAGTTTGAATGATAATATGTGTTAGTTTTCTTACCTAGCGTTGGAGTTAAGTGCCATCACTAGTTGGTGGGATTTTGGATTATGACATCCAAACTCCAAATGAGGCATTGTCTATTCCTAACGGCTCCTCTTGACTTCCTTCATACCTCTATGAAATTTTATCCATTCCTATACTGTGTAAATATATATTGCCTTTGGAAGTTTCAAATAATTATGATAATGCCTCTGCTTCTTGGCTAAGTGCATCTCATAGGTAAATAATTTCTGAATGGTGCCAATCTTGTTAAGAATATACAAGGTCATCCTAGGAACAAGGCCTCCAGCCTAAATACCTAGATTCTACTTATAGCTTGGAAATGCACGATACTGATGCTCAAACTGGTAGGCGACTGTTGCTTATAGTCTAGACCTTTGGGCTCCTCCCAATTCCTTGCTAAAACTCCTTTGTCACTCTTAGGATATGCAATACAACATCTCTACATGGTTGTTGCCTCCGGCATAGTCCCTTTGCCTGATGTTCCTTCATGAAGCCCATCCCCAGCATGTGCCTCGCATGGCTGACCCTTGCATATCCCGCTCTGGGCGCGCAATATTACGTGCGCTTAGAGTCAGCAAATTCATCCCATAACATCCTCCTCCACCCAAACTTATTATCTTCCTTGATGATATAATACACCCATGACTACCCAGAATAGCCCCCTCGAGGCATTACATCACGACTCCTATAATCCTATAAGTCAGAATTCTTAAAGACTATATCAAACTAGAGTCGTGGCTGAGCACTTCTCCCCTAATATTCTCTCAGGAGTGTCTCTGCACTTTACCTTCGCGTGTTCACTTGGAAAGTTCCTCTTCACTTGCATCTTCTGGTGGCTAACTTTCTGGTGACACAAATGTCATCTACACAGTGACCCTCACAACCTTCATCTCTGTAACGACCCGACCGGTCGTTTCGTGAGATTAGCCCCGTTTCTCCCATTTATGCTTCATCATATATTTCTTAGCCTATTTATGTTGTGTTGTGTCGGATGGTTTGAGTACGGAGTGGTCGTGGTGAGAACAGAGGCACTTAGCCTCTTGAAGTAGCTTAATAGTTGAAAAGTCAAACTGAGAGTTGACTTATTGGTAAACGACATTGGAATGCGGATTTTATGGTTCGAATAGATTTGTTAGGTGATTTTGGACTTAGGATTGTGTTCGGATGAGGTTTTGATGTCCGGTATAGAATTAGGCTTCAATTGGCGAAAGTTAGTTTTTGGCGATTTTCGGTTGGCAGTGGAAAATACGATATAGGGGATCGGAATGGAATTCCGACAGTTGGATCGGGTTCGTAATATCATTTTGGATATGTGTGCAAAAGTTTAGGTCAATCGGACGTGTTTTGGTTGGTTTCGGCATCGTTGGCGAAATTTGGAAGTTTCAAAGTTCATAGGCTTGAATTTGATGTAATTTTGGTGTTTTTGTGTTGTTTTTTGTGTTTCGAAGGCTCGACTAAGTTTGAATGATGCTATGGGGTGCGTTGGTATATTTGGTTGGGGGCACAAGGAACTCGGGATTGATTTCGGATGGTTGGCGTAGGTTTGAACTTGGGAAATTTGCAGCAATTAACTGCTGGTGTTAAGTTGCTGGTGTGCCCGCACCTGCGGATGAGCAGCCGTAGGTGTGACGCCGCAGGTGTGAAGGTCTAGGCGTTGGTGCGAAAAGAGGCTAGGTAGGAGGAGTCTGCAGGTGCGAAGAGTTGGCCGCACCTGCGAAACTGCAGGTGCTTTTGCAGGTGCGAAAAAAGGGACCGCAGGTGCGAGAATTGGACTGTTAGTAGGTTTTCACAAGTGTGCACCTGGGACCACAGGTGCGAGGAAAGGTCCGCAGGTGCAGATTAACTGGGCAGAACAGTATAAAATATTGCCTTCGTGAAATTTTGGTTATTCTTCCATTGTTGCATACGTGTGGAGCTTATTTGAGAGCAAATTGAAGAAGGTCTTCGAGGGTCTTCAGTGGAGGTAAGTTCCCGAACTATATAACTCGTTTCTATGCTATTTTGTTTCGGATTAGGCTTGTAATTTGAAGAATTAAAGTGGAAAAAGTTGGGAAAAATGGGGAGGAAGATTGGAAATTCTTTTGGTGATTTGAGTGGGAAATTATGGTCCGATTGTGGAGTTTTTGGTATGTATAGAATCGTGGGAGGATGAGGATTCTAGTGATGTAAATTTTGTTGAATTCCGAGAAATGGGCCCGGAGCTTAGTTTTTGGGAAAATTTCGAGAATTGTGTTAAAATTTATATCTTTCGATTGGGTTTTGTTCCGTTAGCGTGTATTGATGATGATAATCTGATTTTGGTTAGGTTCGGAGCTTTTGGGAGCCAATTCGAGGGGCAAGAGCATCGCGGAGTAGCATTTTTGGGTTGTTTTGAGGTAAGTAACGATTGTAACTCTAAACCTGAGGGTATGACACCCCGTTATCTATTATTGTGTTGATAAATGAGGTGACACACATGCTAGGTGACGAGCGTGGGGGCATGCACCAGTAGGGATTGTGACTTGGTCCACCCCGTAGCGACTATTTAAGCCGCACATTCGATTTGAAACCTTACGACATCCTGTCTTTCAGAAGTTTGTACTTGTTTATGGGTTGTGAGCCATGTCTGTGGCCTTGTGCCGATCTGTTTAGACCCTCAGGGGTATTTTCCATGTTTGTGGCCTTGTGCCGACCTGTTTAGACCCTCAGGGGGTACTTTTACATTATTCTACCACTATCCTGTTAGTAAATTGTAAACTCAGTCATGTTTTCTACTTGCTGTTATTTTCACTGTTATCACCCTACTTTGATAACTCTGAAAAGTATTTGGGGCTGAGTCCCGTGAATTGAGATAAATTTCCCAAGTGGCTTATAAGGGTGACTGAGTCAGGCCGTGAGTCGAGTATGTGAGGATAGTTATGGGACGGGTTGTATGCCAAAGCAATATATATGTTATATATTATATGTGGGTAGGGCTGCACGCCGCAACAATATAGATTATATATATACGGATCGGGTTGCACGCCGCAACAATATATGTTATATATGGATCGATCTGCACACCTAAGAAATATACATATATGATCGGACTGCACGCTGCAACAGATATAGCGCTTGGGCTGAAGGAGCCATTCCAGGAGCCTGTACACCCCAGTGAGCGAAGTTGACTATTATATGGACCGGACTGCATGCCGCAACAATATATGTTATATATATGGATTGGGCTGCACACACACACACACACACACA
>ML398461.1:0-63618 GCA_005239525.1 Nicotiana knightiana | reverse complement strand
ATATATATATATATATATATATATATAAATGCAGTGGAGTGGGTTGCTCGCCGCAGCAGTTGTGTATGTTCATGGTACTTACTGAATACGAGTGTTATGTGAGAGCATGAGATACTGATAGTGGAGTCACGAGTGACTAAGAGGCTTGTCCGAGAGGCTTTATTGTGGGTGAGACTATGCCCGAGGGGCTTATATTCTATAAATGTTGTTTTCACTCTTCTTTACACTGAGCCTCTGATAATAAATGTTGGATAAAAGTTTTCATACGAGATTTTTAAATGAAAATCGGGGTTTTATGAAATATTCGGAATTTTAGATTTCTTACTTTATTTTCTCATTTCCACTGTTATTCATTATATGTATTTATATGATTTAAATGGATCGTCACTATACTGAAGTTTTTAGTTACATTGATTACTTACCGAGTTGGCGTACTCACGTTACTCCCTGCACCTCTATGTGCAGATCCAGGTACCAGAGCATCCCACTAGTTTATTTTTCGGACGAGCTTGGAGTTGTTCGAGGATTGAGGTAGCTTCCCAGCGTCCCCAGCTCACCTCCTTTTCCTTCCCTCAGATTATACTTTCTTTTTGTCGTTTGTACCTCAGACTTTTGCTGTAGCAAGTCACCATTGTACATTGTATTTTTTCAGTCTTAGATGCTCATGACAGTTGACTCCATGTTTTGGGAAAGTGTGTATTTGTTTTATCTCTTTCTGATATTTTCAAAATCTGCTAAATATTTGGGAAATTATGGGATATATTGATAATCTGAAATGGTTGGCTAGCCTAGTTCCATGATAGGTGCCATCACGGCCGGCTTAGGACTTGGGGTCGTGACAAGTTGGTATCAGAGCCTAGGTTAGATATGACTCAATGGTCATGAGCAGGTTTAGTAGAGCCTTGTGGATCGGTACAGAGACGTTTGTACTTATCTTCGAGAGGCTACAGAACCCTTAGGAACAATCTCATTTTTCTTGAATTCTGTCGTTCCATTTGATTGATTCTGGAAATCTAAACTTCTGTTGTTTCATTCTCTCACAGATAGTGAGGACTCGCGCCACCAATCAGGGCGATCAGCCACCGGCTAGACCAACAAGGGGTCGAGACCACGGTCGAGGTTGTGGTAGAGGTAGGGGGCCAGCCCGTGCGGCAGCCAGGGCAGTATCAGTTGATCCCCCTACTACTCAGGATCAGGTTCCCGCCGCAGATGCTCCAGCGGGATAGGCTCAGGCACCGGCAATGCCTATTTTATTCCAGGTCTTCAGGAGACCCTGGCTCAGATCTTGACGGTGTGTACGACCCTTGTTCAGACAGTTGCCGCTACTTCTCAGGCCAGGGAAAGCATTCAGACTCCAGTTGCCCAGACACCTGAGCAGGCTACTCAGGGCCCGCAGACACCGGGGGCAATTCCAGCTCAGTCGGTTGCTCCAGTTCAGGACTTCGTGGTCCCAGCTATGCCAGATGATGAGCAGTGTAGGCTGGAGAGGTTTAGTAGACTACAGCCTCCGACATTCAGTGGTGCTGAGGGCGAGGATGCCCAGGGTTTTCTAGATAAGTTCCAGAGGATGCTGCGTACTGCTGGTATTTTGGAGACTAGTGGGGTCTCATTTGCTACTTTTCAAATCTGTGGTGATGCTTTCACTTGGTGGGAGTCTTTTAAGAGGCGTAGTCCTGTTAGTTCAGCATCCCTTACCTGGCAGTAGTTCTCCACTATCTTCTTGGAGAAGTATGTACCCAGTTCTCACCGGGAGGAGCAACGCAGGCATTTTGAGTAGCTGCATCAGGGGGAGCTATCAGTGATGCAGTACGTGATGCGGTTTTCAGAGTTGGCTCGTCATGCCACCGAGTTGTTCCCTACTGATAGGGAGAGGATTAGGAGGTTTATAGATGGCCTTACTTATCAACTCCACCTTTTTATGACCCAGGAGAGAGTATCAGATGCTACATTTGAGCAGGTTGTTGATATTGCCCGAGATATTGAGTCGGTTCGCCGCCAGGAGCGGGTAGAGAGGAAGGCCAAGAGGCCTCATGGATCGGGTGGTTCTAGTGGTTCTCCTTTTAAGGGGTAGTTTCTGCATGGCAGGGGCTGTTCATTCAGGCCTCCTCGGTCAGGCCGCCCAACCTATAGTTGTGCATCTTCGGGGCATAGTCCCCACGGTTTTCAGCTAGGCCATTCTTCATTTGGTGCCCTTCCAGACCAGAGTACAACTCGAGCACCCATCAACTCAGGGTTCTTCTATACATGGTTCTCCTAGTGGCTATTCTGGTGCCAGGGGTTCATTTCAGTCCCAGTCTCCAGCTCCAGGGAGCTGTTATGAGTGTGGAGAGTTCGGGCATATGAGGAGGCAATATCCTCATCTTCTTGGAGGTCCATCTCAACTGAGGGGCCAGCCTTCGACTTTAACTCCTGTTACTTCATCACCCACCCAGGCAGCCAGGGGAGGTAGTCAGTCAGCTAGAGGCTGCCCTAGAGAGGAAGGTCGAGGTCAGGCCCGCATGTATGCCTTTCCAGCCAGGCCAGATTCTACGGCCTCCGATGCAGTGGTAGCATGAATTGTCTTAGTCTATTGCCGAGATTCTTTGGCTTTATTTGACCCTGGTTCTATATATTCCTATGTTTCTTCATATTTTGACCATTTTCTGGATACGCCCCGTGAGTCGTTAGTTACATATGTTCATGTGTCGACTCTGGTAGGTGATACTATTATTGTGGACCGTGTGTATCGGTCATGTGTGATATCTATTGGGGTCTAGAGACCCGGGTGGACCTACTGTTACTCATCATGGTCGATTTTGATGTGATATTGGGCATGGACTGGTTATCTCCGTGTCATGACGTTCTTGATTGTCACATTAAGACCGTGACCTTAACTATGTCTAGATGTTCGGGGTTGAGTGGAGAGGGTCTTCTGATTATGTTCCTAGCATTGTGATTTTCCTACCTGAAGGCTCAGCGTATGGTTGAGAAGGGGTGTTTATCATATCTGGATTTTGGGAGGGATGTCAGTGGTGAGACTCCCGCTATTGATTCGACTCCTATGGTCCGTGACTTTCTGGATGTGTTCCTGCAGACCTTCCAGGCATGCCGCCTGACAGGGACATTGATTTTGGTATTGACCTGGTGCCAGGCACTCAAACTATTTCTATTCCACCTTATCATATGGCACTAGCAGAGCTAAAAGAATAAAAGGAGCAGCTCCAGGAACTCCTAGATAAGGGATTCGTTTAGCAGAGTGTGTCACCTTGGGTGCACCGGTGTTGTTTGTAAAGAAGAAGGATGGCTCTATGCGTATGTGTATTTATTATCGGCAACTGAGCAAAGTTACGGTGAAGAACTGGTATCCCTTGCCTCGTATAGATGACTTGTTTGATCAGTTTCAAGGTGCCAGAGTATTTTCTAAGATTGACTTGTGTTCCGGCTATCATCAGCTGAAGATTCAGGGGCAAGACATTCCGCATACTGCTTTCAAGACTAGATATGGTCACTACGAGTTTCTGGTTATGTACTTGATGCACAGTGTATTCCAGCTTTATCTGGATTCTTTCGTCATCGTGTTCATTGATGATATCTTGGTGTATTCCCGATCTCCGGAAGATCATGAGTAGCATTTGAGAGTTGCGCTTCAGACCTTGAGAGAGAAGAGATTGTATGCAAAATTTTTGAAGTGTTAGTTCTGGCTTGATTTAGTAGCATTCTTGGGGAACGCGGTGTCCAGTGAGGGTATTCAGGTTAATCCGAAGAAGGTAGAGGCGGTGTAGAGTTGGCCTAGACCGTCATCAGCTACTAAGATTCTTAGTTTCCTTGGTTTGGCAGGGTACTACCGCCGTTTCGTTGAGGGATATTCATCCATTCCTGCACCTATGACCAGACTGACCCAGAAAGGTGCTCAGTTCAGGTGGACTGAGGAGTGTGAGGGAGCTTTCAGAAGCTCAAGTCAGCTTTGACTACAACTCTAGTATTGATTTTGCCTACGGGTTCAGGTTTTTATACAATTTACTGTGATGCCTCGAGAGTTGGCCTTGGAGCGATTTTGATGTAGGACGGTAGGGTGATTGCCTACGCGTCCAGACAGCTGAAGGTGTGTGAGAAGAATTATACAGTGCATGATCTTGAGCTAGCAGCTATTGTTCACGCCTTGAAGATTTGGCGTCATTATTTGTATGGAGTTCATTGTAAGATTTTCACTAATTACCGTAGTTTGCACCATCTGCTTAAGCAGAAGGATATGAATTTGCGTTAGAGGAGGTGGTTGGAGCTTCTCAAGGATTATGACCTCACTATCTTATATTATTCGGGGAGGGCCAATGTAGTGGCAGATGCCCTGAGTCCAGTAGCAGAGCGACCTTTAGCACTTGATGTTCAGGCGTTAGCAGGTCAGTTGGTGAGATTGGATCTATCAGAGCCTTCACTGGTATTGTCTTATGTAGCCTCCAGGTCTTCTCTTTATGATCATTTTAGAGCACGCAAGTATGATGATCCACATCTGCTTGTTCTTTAGGACAGGGTCCATCGCTGTGATGCCAGGTATGTGGTTATTGATGATGATGGGATCATGAGGATGCAGGGCCAGATTTTCATGCCCAATTTGGATGGGCTTCGAGATTTGATTCTAGCTAAATTCATAGTTCGCGGTATTCCATCCATCCGGGTGCCGCGAAGATGTATCAGGTTCTGCGACATCATTATTGGTGGAGGCGGATGAAGAGAGATATTGTTGAGTTTGTGGCTCAGTGTCTCAACTGTCAGCAGGTTGAGTATGAGCACTAGAGGCCAGGTGGACAGCTTCAGAGATTTGATATTCCGGAGCGGAAGTGGGAGCGGATCACCATGGACTTCGTAGTTGGGCTCCCGCGGACTTCGAGGAGGTTTGATGCTATATGGGTTGTTGTGGATCAGTTGACCAAGTCCGCGCACTTCATTCTTATTGGTACTACTTATTCTTCGGAGCGCTTAGCTGAGATCTATATCAAGGAGGTTTGCCGATTGCATGAGGTTCCAGTTTCGATCATTTCTGACAGAGGTACTCAGTTTTGGAAAGCCGTACAGAGAGAGTTGGGTACTCAAGTCGAGTTGAGCACTGCGTTTCATCCTCAAACCGACGGGCAGTCGGAGCGTATTATTCAGATTTTGGAGGATAAGTTGCGTGCATTTGTCATTGACTTTGGGGGTTCATGGGACAAGTTTCTTCCACTCGCGGAGTTTGCATATAATAATAGTTATCAGTCGAGTATCCAGATGGCACCGTATGAGGCTTTATGTGGTAGGAGGTGCAGATCTCTGGTTGGTTGGTTTGAGCCAGGCGAGGCTAGGCTATTGGGCACAGACCTGGTTCAGGTTGCGTTGGGTAAGGTGAAGTTGATTCAGGAGCGGCTTCGCAGGGTGCAGTCTAGGCAGAAGAGTTATGCGGACCGGAAGGTCCGAGATGTGTCTTTCATGGTTGGGAGAAGGTACTGCTGAAGGTGTCACCCATGAAGGGTGTTATGAGATTCGGGTAGAGGGGAAAGCTGAGTCCCCGATTTATTGGGCCTTTTGAGATGCTTCAGAGGGTTGGGGAGGTGGCTTATAGACTTGCCTTGCCTCCCAGCTTATCGAGTATTCATCCGGTGTTCCATGTTTTGATGCTCAGGAAGTATGTTGGTGACCCGTATCATGTTTTGGACTTCATCACGGTTCAACTCGAGGGTGATATGTCATATGAGGTAGAGCCAGTGGCTATTTTGGGTCATCAGGTCAGAAAGCTGAGGTGTAAGGATATAGCTTCAGTGAAGGTTTAGTGGAGAGGACAGCCGGTGGAGGATATCACCTGGGAGACCGAGCGGGAGATGCGGGACAAACATCCTCACTTATTCGAGACTCCAAGTATGTTTCTAGACTCGTTCGAGGATGAATATTTGTTTAATAAGGGGAGGATGTAACGACCCGCCCTGTCGTTTCATGAGATTAACCCCGTTTCCCCCATTATGCTTTATCATATATTTCTTAGCTTGATTATGTTGTGTTGGGTCAGATTGTTTGAGTTCGGAGTGGTCGTGGTGAGAAAAGAGGAACTTAGCCTCTTGAAGTAGCCTAATAGTTAAAAAGTCAAACTGAGATTTGACTTATTGGTAAACGACCTCGGAATGCAAATTTTATGGTTCAGATAGCTTCGTTAGGTGATTTGGGACATAGGAGTGTGTTCAGAATAAAGTTTTGATGTCCGATATAGAATTAGGTTTGAATTGGCGAAAGTTAGTTTTTGGCGATTTCCGGTCGATAGTGGAAAATAGGCTATAGGGGTCAGAATGGAATTTTGACAGTTGGAGCAGGTTCCTAATATCATTTTGGATATGTGTGCAAAATTTTAGGTCAATCAGACGTGTTTTTGTTGGTTTCGACATCGTTGGCGAAATTTGGAAGTTTCAAAGTTCATAGGCTTGAATTTGATGTAATTTTGGTGTTTTCATATTGTTTTTGGTGTTTTGAAGGCTCGACTAAGTTTGAATGATTCTATGGGGTGTGTTGGTATGTTTGGTTGGGGACTCGAGGGGCTCGGGATTGATTTCAGATGGTTGGCAGAGGTTTGAATTTGGGAAATTTGCAGCAAATAGCTGCTGGTGTGGTAACCTGCAGATGGGCATCCGCAGGTGCGAAGGTCCAGGCGCAAGTGCGAAAAGAGGCTAGGCAGGAGGAGTCCGCAGGTGTGAAGAGTTGGCCGCACTTGCGAAGCCGCAGGTGCGGAAAAAGGACCGCAGGTGCGAGAATTGGACTATTAGTGGGTTTTTGCAGGTGCGCACCTGGGACTGCGGGTGCGAGGAAATGTCCGCAGGTGCGGATTAACTGGGCAGAACAGTATAAAATAATGCCTCCGCAAAATTTTGGTTATTCTTCCATTGTTGCATGCAGATGGAGCTTATTTGTGAGCAAATTGAAGAAGGTCTTCGAGGGTCTTCAGTAGAGATAAGTTCCCGGACTATATAACTCGTTTCTATGCTATTTTGTTTCGGATTAGTCTTGTAATTTGAAGAATTAAAGTGAAAAAAGTTGGGAAAAATGGGGAGGAAGATTCGAAATTCTTTTGGTGATTTGAGTGGGCAATTATGGTCCAATTGTGGAGTTTTCGGTATGTATAGAATCGTGGGAGGATGAGGATTCTAGTGATGTAAATTTTATTGAATTTCGAGACGTGGGTCCGAGGCTCAGTTTTTGGGCGAATTTTGAGAATTGTGTTAAAATTTATATCTTTCGATTGGGTTTTGTTCCGTTAGCGTGTATTGATGATGTTAATCTCATTTATGTTAGGTTCGGAGCTTTTGGGAGCCAATTCGAGGGGCAAGCTCATCGCCAAGTAGCTTTTTTGGGTTGTTTTGAGGTAAGTAACGATGGTAACTCTAAACCTGAGGGTATGACACCTCGTTATCTATTATTGTGTTGATAAATGAGGTGACACACATTCTAGGTGACGAGCGTGGGGGCATGCACCAGTAGGGATTGTGACTTGGTCCATCCCGTAGCGACTATTTAAGCCGCACATTCGATTTGAAACCTTACGACATCCTGTCTTTCAGAAGTTTATACTTGTTTATGGGCTGTGAGCCATGTCTGGGGCCTTGTGCCGATCTGTTTAGACCCTCAGGGGTATTTTCCATTTTTGGGGCCTTGTGCTGACCTGTTTAGACCCTCAGGGGGTACTTTTACACTATTCTACCACTATCCTGTTAGTAAATTGTAAACTCACTCATGTTTCCTACTTGCTATTATTTTCACTGTGATCACCCTGCTTTGAAAACTCTGAAAAGTATTTGGGGCTGAGTCCCATGAATCGAGATAAATTGCCCAAGTGGCTTGTGAGGGTGAGTGAGTTAGGCCGTGGGCTGAGTATATGAGGATAGTTATGGGACGAGCTGCACACTGCAACAATATATATGTTATACATTATATGTGGGTCAGGCTGCACACGGCAACAATATATATTATATATATATGGATCGGGCTGCACGCCGCTCAATATATGTTATATATGGATCGGGCTGCACGCTGCAGCAATATACATATTGGATCGGGCTGCACGCTGCAACGGATATAGCACTTGGGCTCAAGGAGCCCCTCCAAGAGTCTATACACCCCCAGTGAGCGCAGTCGACTATTATATGGACCTGGCCTGCACGTCGCACCAATATATGTAATATATATGGATTGGGATGCACGCCACAACAATATAATTATATATATATATATATATATATATATATATATATATATATATATATATATATATATATATATATATATATATATAAATGTAGTGGAGCGGGCTGCCCCCCGCAGCAGTTGTGTGTGTTCATGGTACTTACTGAGTATGAGTGTTATGTAAGAGCATGAGATACTGATAGCGGAGTTACGAGTGACGAAGAGGCTTTCCTGAGAGGCTTTATTGTGAGTGATACTATGCCCGAAGGGCTTATATTATATGAAAATGTTGTTTTCACTCTTCTTTAAACTGAGCCTCTGATAATAAATGTTGGATAAAAGTTTTCTTACGAGATTTTTTAAATGAAAACCGGGGATCTATGAAATTTTCGGAATTTTAGATTTCTGACTTGATTTGCTCATTTCCACTGTTATTCATTATATGGATTTATATGATTTAAATGGCTCGTCACTACACCCATGTTTTTAGTTACATTGATTACTTACTGAGTTGGCATACTCACATTACTCCCTGAACCTCTGTGTGCAGATCCAGGCTTCGGACCATCCCACTAGTTGATCTCTTTCTGATATTATTGAAATCTGCTAAATATTTGGGAAATTATGGGATATATTAATAATCTGAAATGGTTGGCTAGCCTAATTCCATGATAGGCGCCATCACAACCAGCTTAGGATTTGGGGTCGTGACAATCTCCATCCGGATCTGTAGGCTCTGCTCTTGGTAATTTCAATAAAGCACCCTCTAATGTGGCACACACGGTCCATATACAACCTTCACGGTTCCTTTACCTTCTTGGAAAACACTTATCCTTCATAATTCACTTGTTTCCTTCACCTCTTCATAGAAAGATACTCCCCCACTCAAGGTGGAAGACAATTTTCAACTCAGTTCGCTAGGTAGGCATCCCACGATGTGGAAACTCCTTCCAACTATTACCTCATGGTCCTTTTCCTTCTCCCTCTATAAGATCCCACTATGAAAGCTCTACAAATAAGGTCAATTTTATAACCCATAACTCGGAGCGATTTGCAATTTACTTGAACCCATACTCAAGACAAATCACGACTGATTCAATATCTTGCCCGTCACTGACACGAGCGATTTTTGAACGCTCAATATTTTCCCAACTGACATATAACACAACTTGCAAAACCCGATGCTCCAACATGGTATCTTCTCCTCTTTATCGACTGCATACCCTCTATCCCTAATCACGCTCTTGGGATGTACTCATGGTGAGCGCTTCATTTTTTCAAAGTGATAGCTTCACGACATTTTCGAGTAACTCTTTGTTCTCAAGTCGTCCCTTCCTGAGAAAATACCCTGCACTCATGGAAATTACCTATGTACTTGACCCAATAACAAGAACTCTATTGATTCTTTTATTGACGGGCCACCCGGTCCGGTGTTGCTTTGTATGTGTCCTTAAATCCATGTTTCCCTGGTAGTTCATCGTAAGTCTAGGAAGACCACGCTCTCAACTTAGAAATATGTGTATATCTAAACTTCAACTATTCCCACTATGATCTTGCCTTCTCACATATGTGATTAAGCACAATGCATCCCCATATGGTAGTTTGACCAACTCGTATTTCCCTACCTCAACTATTCGACACAATTCCCACACTTACCTCTCTATACAAAGTAGTTAGGCTCACCCAACATTACCGCCATGCCTCTGTAGTTTGGCCTAATGTCGACCTTTACCTCCCTACTCCAAGAAGTTCGGCACCCTTTAGAAGTCTCCATGCTCCATGTATCTCGACTCAATATCAATTTCCTCCCCGCCTAATGTTTTGGATCAATCTCTATCTTTGCCTCCCCATAATGTTGTTTGACACCCTTTAGGGGTCTCTCTTCTCCACGTAATTTGACTCAAACTTGTGCCTCTCTGCCCAACAATTCGGCTCCAACTCTAATCATGTCTACTGTCACAGGCTCGTTTTTAGTCTCTCCAAAAACAGCCCGTGTGGCAGCCAAGTCTTGCACTTGACTTCAGCCTGCTCCAACACTCGGCCAAAATTCCAGCAACTTTGGACTTAGTTTATTTTAGGCAGCTTCAATGTAGTAAGTTTAGACACTGATTTAGGCACACGAAAATATGATAAGGCAACAGACTTTTGAGTAGAACACAAGGCATAATATGCAGGAAAAATATTTCCCAACTTTGTATTTAACTCAAGCATACAAAGAAACTTAAACTCGGGTACATCCTTGTACAAAGAAGATCACTCTTGACCCTCACAAAGACTACTCTTAACCTTAAACGTTTTCACTCTTGAAAACAAGACTTAGGACTCTTTCCTAACTCAATGTGTAACTCCTTACACATTTTTCTCTCTTACCCAAAGTGTAAGCAAGGATGCCCATTTATAACATCATGTGACAGCCCATTTTTGCCCATATTTAGGCCTATACACTTGCCCACTAGCCCACTAATTTAGCCTAGTGTAGTTGATTACTCCCCAACTACTAGGATCATGTAAATCATGCTAAATAATAGTGGGATCATAGACCCAAAAACGTGCAAGGTTGATGTCTCCATTTCAGCAACTTCTTAACTGCTGCCCATGTGCACGGCATGTCTCCTTTCTGTTGCATTTTGGTGCCTTTGCCTTATCATTTTTGCTTTTCCTTTGCATCAATTCCTCATTCCTTGATGCTTATTCCATGATCAAGTGTCACCCTTAGATCACAACTCATCGTCAAGCCCTTGCCAAGCTGCCTCGCGTCCGTCGACGCCTTGCCATCAATTGCCCGTTTCCCTCTTTAGCTTTGGTTCTGCTCATGCACCTTAGCTTGCAACACTCTTGCTGCCTCATGAAAAAACTCTTGTTGTCCGGCCCGAGCTCCTTAAGTGAGGGGCTAACAAACCACCCGCACCCTTTGAAACTCAAGTCCTCGTCGAGGTTAGCTCAATTTATGAGTCTTAAGGGGTTGACAAGCAACGCCCCTTGCACCCTTTCTCCTCAGCCACAATTGCATTAATTCCAGCCACTTTGTTGTCACTGGTCATTGCCTCTAATGCATCCCTCTTATCCATAACAGTCATAGCATTCAACACTGCCTTCTTTGGACAGTCTCTTGCTCGGTGCGGACCACCACATATGTAACAGCCCCCAAGTTTTCTGCCCTGCTCTTTGCATTTTGAAGTTCCAGCCTCTTGCTTTCCCTTCCCTTTGTATTCATTAGCATTGTTATTTTCACATTTCTTCCACTCCTTTGGCTTGCCTTTCCTTCCCTCGGTAGACTATGAAGCAGAAGTCTCCTCTCCCAAGTGAAAATCACCCAATGCATCTGCCGCAGCCACGTCATTTGCGAGGTTTTGAATATTCTGCCTTCGCAACTCAAGTTGTGCCCACTGTTGCAGCCCGCTCAGGAAGTTGCGTAACTTGTCTTCTTCCGACATGTTACTAATGCTCAACATCAAAGAAGTGAATTCTTTGACATATGCTCTAACTGATCCAGTTTGCCTCAACTTTTTCAGTTTGTCCCTAGCAATCCAAGACGTATTGCTAGGTAGAAATTGATCCATCAATTCCTTTCTAAGGCGATCCCATGACTCAATCTTTGGTCTTCCCAAACTTTCATCTTCAGCCACACGAGTGCGCCACCACAACTTAGCATCGTCACTCAAATACATGCTAGTCAAGGTTACTTTCCGCCTTATCTTGCACATGAATATCATGAAAGTACTTCCCCATATCCCAAAGATAATTCTCCAATTCACGTGCACTCCTTGAACCACCAAATGCCTTTGGTTCCGGGATCCTTACTTTGAGACGATCAGCACCACGTTGAGGAGCATCCTCACCCACAGCATGTCGCAGCACCACTGTCTCGCTCCTTAGATCCGCATTCTCTTGACTTAACTTTTCCAATTCTGCCTCAAGGTAGGCAAGCCTTGTCACGAGAGTTTGCATTTCTTCGCCTTCCGGGACATTTCCAACCAATGGCTCCAGTTTCGTTAGCCTTTCCCGCAGTTCGTTGTTATCACCGGCCATGTTTTCAAAAAAGACCACAAAATTTGCCACTGCCCGTCGTGTCTCCGTCCCCAACCTGCTCCGCTCTGATACCAGTTGTCACAAGCTCATTTTTAGTCTCTCCAAAAACAGCTTGTGCGGCAGCCAAGTCTCGCACTTGACTTCAGCCTGCTCCAACACTCGGCCAAAATTTCAGCAACTTTGGACTTAGTTTATGTTAGGCAGCTTCAACGTAGTAAGTTTAGACACTGATTTAGGCACACAAAAATATGACAAGGCAACAACATTTATAGTAGAACACAAGGCACAATATACAGGAAAAATCTTTCCCAACTTTGTATTTAACTCGTGCATACAAAGAAACTCAAACTCGGGTACATCCGTGTACAAAGAAGTTCACTCTCGACCCTCACAAAGACTACTCTTAGCCTTAAACGTTTTCACTCTTGAAAACAAGACTTAGGACTCTTTCCTAACTCAATGTGTAACTCTTTACACATTTTTGCCCATTTATAACATCATGGGACAATGCCCACATTTAGGCCTATACACTTGCCCACTAGCGCACTACTTTAGCCTAGTGTAGTTGATAACTCTCCAACTACTAGGATAATATAAATCATGCTAAAGAATAGTGGGATCATGGCCCCAAAAACGTGCAAGGTTGCTGCCTCCATTTCGGCAATTTGTCAACTGCTGCCCATGTGCACGGCATGTGCCGGTAACCGCCGTTGACTTGGTCCATTCGAGCTTTCTGCCCCATTTTCATGCCTTGTACTTATCCAAGCTTCAATTCCCTTGTATCCAGCTGCATTATAGCCACAATTAGCCATGCCATTTACCATGAACTTGGCCCGTTTTTCCGCAACTCGATGCTATGCCAAATCTGCCTGCACATTGCCTTTCCGTTGCACTTTATCTTGCCTTTGCCTTATCATTTTTGCTTTTCCTTGGCATCACTGCCTCATGCCTTGATTCTTATGCCATGATCAAGTGTCACCCTTATCCCAAAACTCATCGTCAAGCCCTTGCCAAGCTGCCTCGCCTCCGTCGACGCCTTGGCCATCACTTGCCCATTTCCCTCTTTAGCTTTGGTGCTGCTCCTGCACTTTAGCTTGCAACACTCTTGCTGCCTCATGAAAACACTCTTGTTGTCCTTTCCGAGCTCCCTAAGTGAGGGGCTAACACCTCCCTACCTTTGTAGTTTGTCTCCACTCCGACCTTTCCTCCCCATAAAATGGTTTGGCTTGTCTTCACGAACGTGGTGACTGACCCCCCGTCGTCATGACACTAACTCCCCACGCAGGAGTCTGCTCCCAGGTCCCCCTTATGGTTTTCAATGCCCTCTAGCACACCATACCCTAGCTTTGGCTTCATCTAATACACAAAGGTTAGATTCTCTACCTCTTGCTCCACATGATGGTTGGCACTTAACTTATTCATCGAAAGAAGTTGTTGGTGCAACACTTATGCCAACACCCCCGCACTAGCTCGGTATTTTCCTCGCTTAGCACTCAAATATGCAAGCCCATCTAGCCCTATGCTGTAGGTACCAAGCCAATTTGTCTCCCATCTTTGTTGAGGTACTCACCTTCTATTCACTGCAACCCTTAATATGGCTAGACGTTACAATGTCCAACTCTCCAGAAGGACCTATCTCAGTGCCCTCTGGTGGCTCCCAAGTCCATCTCTCTAGAAGGACACTCAACTAATATGATTTTTTATCAACGAAAAAATCTCTGCATGATCATGCCCAAAGTTTATAGTCCACAACTAGTGGCTCTGTTGCTACTCAATTTTGCCCTCACGTTTGCCACTTAGCCAGTATATTTTATAACGTATTGTAAAAAAATATTTGTAGAATATTTCCTTGCGTTATTATTCCATGGTATGTTTTGAATATCGATAATTTATACTTTTATCAAATTCTTATCATGGTAGTTTTGTACAAATAATTTTATTTCATTTTATGATCATTTTAATTGGTAAATAGTTATTTATTATTCCCTTAAAATTATTTTTGTGTGATTAATTGTCCAACCTAATAATATGCTTGTTTTATAGTATTTTACATCATTTTATACCATTATATTTGCATTTTTACGCTATTTACATATTATTTACAATAATAGCTTATATTTACATTTATTGTATTATTTTGGTCAAAATAGTATTTTATGTTTTTACAATCCTTAGCCACTATTTTAAGGTATTAAATTGCATAAATAGAATTTAATATAGTTACTAGTTTTTTTGTTAATTTGGTTTTGCATGTTTTAATTTGATAGCCCAAAACTAGGCTAAAATTCGAACCCAAATGAACCAAAACACCAAACCCAATTATCAGACCCAAAAACCAGATGACCCCTTAGCCCAAATACCCGATCATTGACCCTTATCTGCCTCATCTCCCTTTTAAAATGACAACTGTGGATCTTTCAAGATCAACGACTCACAACAATCCCTCTATCTCTACTTATATCCGCATAACCCCAAACCCTAACCCATTCTCTCCTCACTAGACACCCATCTACGCTCTCAATCCTCTCCACTCTTTCCCCCTTTCTGTGAAACCCTAGCTGCCTCACCCTAAATCCTCTCCATATCAAGCCATATTATGGAATCTCTACATGATTTACTTAACTTATATGTGTTACTCTATTAGTATTTGCACAACTAAGGAATCACTTAGTACTTGCCTAATTGTGGAAAGTACTATCTCTCAGAATCAAGCCGATTGACTTCGACCTAAGATGATATTTTGTCTATATACACTCGACAAGGGAAAATTCTTGCACTCCTAGTTCGATTTGCAGCCGTTGGACCCTAACTAAGGTTTGAAATTGACTTATTTCTTTTACCGGTTTCTTTCACTAATTGCATGTGATTTTCTTTTCCTTATTTGTGATTGACTAACTTTTTTCAATGATTTTTCATTTAATTGAACCCTATATAAACCCCTCCCCAATTCCCCTAAAATAGACCTTAATCACTATCTCTTTCACTTGCACTGGCTCTATTTTTGTTTTGAAACTATTTTATTCGATTGGTTAGTGGCCGGTTGAATGACCTCCTCCAGTGCAAGCTCTTCTCAAAAGCCCTTTCGAGACTCTTGTTAACTCTGAAGCACTAGAGATTTGGGTTTCTTATTGTCCTTCTTCAGTTGTTGTCATTGAACCACTGATCTTCTTATTCTCTTTCTTATTAATCTTGCATCTGGTTAGTGCTTTTGATTCCCATAGCTAATTCTAATTTCTTATTTGTTCGTGTTATCTGAATACCATCATTTTCCGAATTCTTATTAAATCAAAGAGCATGACTTAGTTTCCTGTAATGTTCTATTGTGCTACTTCACTGTTAAATGTTCATATCTACTAATGTTTAATTCCTGTTCACTATATGTAACTACTGTAGGATCCCTTACTCCTTTAGAATTAAAGTAGTCACTTACTAACTATCCAGTTATACTCACTGAACTTTGCTCATGACCCTACTTCCCTTAGGTTTTTCTTGTGTTTACTTCCGCTTGATATTGTTCTCAGGATTAAGTCTTACCTTAGATGTTTCATGCTGAAATCTTCCTGTGAGAACTGCTATTGGCATCTTCTCACAATTGCTTCCTGAACATGTTTACTGTAGATTTTCATGCTAAGTCCTTCGTGTATGAACTGCTATCTGCTAGTTTCTCAAAATTATTTTTTCACTATGCTCTTACTTCAGTTCCTTTTCATGGTAAAATCTCTCTTGTAAAGCTTCTATTTGGGTATTTTCTCAGAGTTAATTCTGGATCATGTGTTGCTTCAGAAATCTCATGTTAGGGGTTCCCTCTCAAAATTGATGTCTTTTCATAGTTAGTTCTTGATCATGTGTTACTATAGGTTTTCATGTTAGGTCTTTACAATAGCATGTTAATATGGGGTTTCACTTATCCCTTCATCCACTGCCCTATCAGTGTTAATCGTTATTCACTTGACACTCATACGAGTCTATTTGTGGAGCTAAACACGAGCCCCTTTGTGCTAATCATACTATATATGGAGTCTTGTTTGTTTAAATTATGTGGCGCCTAGTATATTAAATTTGACCATCCTAGGACGAGTTTAGAACTACCTACGTAGAGGTCCAATACCTCATGGATAATAGGCATGGGACGAGTAGGCATAAATAAGGTACGATCTAAAATTGAACTAGTACGCTTTAGGTAAACAACTTAAATATAGTAATCAGGCAGCTGGAGATGATAGTATGTACTCGGTGGATAGTATGAGCAACCTTTGCACTTAAAAGGGTTACGAAGTATTATTTATGTTGTACAGTGTGATACTTTAGGCTTAAAAATTTAGGACCTCCCTCATTTTGTCTCAATGTTTCTTATATACTTAGTTCGTTGAAATCTAGATTTTACTAAGTTGTATATCTTATAGCCAAAAGAGTTGTACCAATTGGTACTAATGAATGAAGTCTATTCTCTTGAATTCTTCCTTCTATATTATTTGTGTATTACTTCTTTGATTAATTATTTCATCTCACTTAGGATAACTAATTGCTTACCTAGACCTTTGTTCCTTTAATTCAACAGTGCATTAACTTGCATGCTCACTTAGGATAACTGATTATAATTGGATAAATCTCAAATAGTATAGAAGTGAACCGGGAACCAAAGTTGTGGACCTCTAAGAGTGCCTAACACCTTCTCTTCGAGGTAAATTGAGTCATCATCCAATCTTTGGTAACACAAACTAGATAAACTAGTTATTTGTAAATAGGTTCCCTAACGAACCTCAAAATTGTTAGGTGATGCCTCTTCTCTTTTAATACCTTTTTAAAAAAGTTGTCACGTGCCGAAACTCGCTTTCACGAGATAATGGGGAGCAACAGGCTCTCCACAACATGGCTGCTCGACCTGGAAAACATGACCTTCTCCTAACCACCCGACTCTTAGGCATGTTCCCTCTCTCAACGGAAGCTTAAATTGATCGAAAGAAAATTTTGTTTCCATTTTCCCCTTTTCAAGATGACCAAAAACGCTTACTTGATGCTTATCATGAACAAACACTTTGAACTGACAAGTTCCTGATCCAAAGTAACCCTCTGGAACAGTCACAATCTTCACCTAACATTCTAGCCAAGTACGCCTTGCTTAGCAAAGTTGTTAACCCACTGCTAACATAATTTCTTACTCATTGACGGACATTCATAATTGTCACGCCCCAAAATCGAGGGACGAGACCGGCGCCTAACCGAATGAACCCGGTCAAGCGAACCTAATTTTCCTTTCCTATCGCATGCGTTACCCCATGATTTCAATATACATTATTCATGTGAAATAGCCATTTATAACTTAAGCATAAACTTACAACTTGAAATCATTTCTACTTTTTATCATTACCAACATATGAAACCAAAAACTTGCAAAATACATACAACATTTACTAATGTGGATCACGATTTCGAACCGTACCATTACTTACCCAAAATACATATGTACACTACCCACATTGTGTCTATGGAGCCTCTACGAATACTAGAAACATAACATTACCTGCCGTCAACAAGGCCCTAGCTATACCTTACAATACACAATAACTCAAAAGAAGGTGGCATGAACCACACATGGCCCCGAGAGGATGTGGGGCTCACCAATGCAGCTGACAGAATGGAGAGGAGGCACTACGGTCGATGGGCTGAATTACCTACTATGGAACCACCTACAATCATCATAAGAATGTAGTGCCCCCGACAAAAAGGACGTCAGTACATTTGAATTGTACAGGTATGTATGAACAAACTTTACTCTAAGTAAGATCAGCAATGCACAAATAAGAGATAATAATAGAATAAGCAAGCATTGCACAGGAACAGAAACAATCAAAATCACAAGTTCCACAGATTCCCCTTCTTCCTTTCCAGCAACACCATATTTACAAAGAATTTCATCGGAAGGACACAATCTCATTACAACCAATCACCCATACTATCTTGACCCAAACAGGAGGATCATGACTAGTACCCCGGCCATACTTGCCGAGCACCAACGTACATTTTATCTAATCTTCTTATTATCTTTAAGGACCGACGAGATCAATATAAATGGTAGATATGGATTATGAACACAAAATAATGATATATAATGGAATGAACATGGATAACATGAGATAACAAGACTGCCAAGAAACCACATATAACTTAGGAGCTACCATGCTTCCATAAAAGACTATACAACAAAAATCATCCGACAAGGCATACCAAACAATACATAAGACGACACCTGTCTATGAGCCTCTAAAGTAGCATAAGTAATGCAACATATTCAGAACAAGGCCCCGACATACCCATAAAATCTATAACTAAAAATGCATACCAAGACCACGACAAGTCCGGAGAAGGGATCTCGCCTATAACCGCTGAACTGGAAAGCCTACTGTGGTGGGGGAACTACGTCTACCTATCTATCAGGACCTGCAGCATGACATGTAGCGTCCACAAATAAAAAGGACGTCAGTACGAATAATGTACTGAGTATGTAAGGTAGGTCAATATAAATATCAACAATAATGTAAAGAGAGGTAGAGAAGATACAACCTGTAACATCTGAGTGCTTCTAAGAGACAACAACATGAAATGCATGATACATATATAAACATAATCTTTTAAAAACATCCGCATGCATGCATGATTGTTAATGTCCATAATTTAGTAAGAGGAAGTGGGTTGGGGTAAAAATTCACAAGTAAGGGGTTAGCAATCTAAGGGTTCACATAACATTCGATAAAATGCTTAAAGGAGTTCAAATTGCATGCATGATTTCCAATTCTAAGTTGAATATGTTTAATTATGAACTAGATTGACGGTACTAGTCAGTACAGTGATTTGTGAGTAAAAGTTTAAAAGGAATTTCGACCCCATGTATGTATGACTAACTTTAACATACGTAGAATACTTTTGTTGGTTCCGAGCATACGAGATGTGTACCTTGTTTGAAAATATGTGGATTGATTGTTCAAATGTGTTGAGATGTAAGATTCTATCCTCTGATTGTCCTACTTGATTGTCATACTACCATGCTATATGAGGTTGTGAAAAGTGTTTTGATGTACCTATCTTCTTATGTGCAAAGCTCGTAAATGCTCGAGGGTATCGATATGAAAGTATGTGTTAATGAATGAAAGATTGTTGATGTGCCCAAGTGTGGGAATGTATATAATGGCTAAAAGTTGTGCATGGATAGTAATGAAAAAGGGTATTGTGAAATTATTTAAATGAGCTGAACGATTATGGCAACACTGTGTACATGAAATACTGCTTGGTGAGAATTATGGTGCCTTGGGACCAAGTAAATAAATTGTTGATATGAACTTGTGTTCCTTGAAATGATGTTTCTTTTGATGTAATTGTTTGTGATTGTTATTGTGAATTTAAATTGTCAGGGAGGGTCGGCTTGCGCGCCGCAACACGAAGTAATAAGGTGTGGGTTGTGGTGATAAGGATGGATTAAATTGTCAGGCGGGGACGGGTTGCGTGCCGCAACACGAAGTAATAAGGTGATGAGTTGTGGTGATAAAGGTGCCCGAGGTAATAAGGGTGGCCGAGGTAATAAGGATGGAATGTGATCATTATCACTATTGAAATGAAAATCGATGAAACTCTTGAATATGGTGATGTTGAAAGGGGAAAAGGAGAGATTGTGAAACTTGTTGATTTTGGTTGTTTCTTTCCACGTGCATTGATTGATTGGTTCTATTACTATCTATTGGTTGTGTATTGTTTGATTTGTTCCCTGTTAATTGTCTGAGTATGTGCAAATTGGGTGTTCTAAATATGCTGAGGCATGATGCCCTACTCTCTGACTGTCTAGCTGAAATTCATGTATTTAATATTCGGAATTGTGGAAAGGTGATTTACTTGTGAATGTTTTGCCATGTGTAAGGTTGGTTAAGTACCCTAATGTGCCGGTATGAAATATTGGTAGAGAACTAAATTATGTGAATATGATTATGTTCTAAGAGCTGTGAAATGATATGATAAACAGGAATTGTGGTTGATTCAGTCATACCACACTGATTGTGGAAATGTCTTATTTTGACTCGTGTTTTGGGCAATGATCTGTTGTGACTTGATATCGTATGTGTTACAACCCATATTCACGTACGTTAGCTCATGCCATGAGTTAATAGACGTAAACATGAGAAGAGATTATCTTTGAGATGATAATAAGTTAATCCTATTGATCTTAAATGATACAAGAGTGTATAAGACTGATTAACACGTATTATAAGTTAAACGAATCAAGGATATTGTAACTCATATTTTTGGGTAAACCTAGGGGTGCTTGATATTCTCATGAAGTCGTGTTTTAAGGTATTTGAATCATATAATATCCGTATCATAATCTTGAAGTCAAACGAGTTATGAAACAAAAGTCGACAAGAGTTATCGCAACTTAGGTTCATAGTTTTACTTAAACTTTAGGTCAAATGTTATTAAGCGTTTCTCCCAATATAATTGGAATTACAGGATGATCTACCTAATTACCCATTTCCATGCATTCTTCCAAAATAACAAAATTTGACCCCGGGCGCGCTTGGTCCAAACACGAGGCTCGGACCAAAACCATGTCACCCATTCACCCACGAGCCCGAATATATAATTTGTTTTCAACTTCGACCCCAAAATGAGGTCTAAATCAAGAAAATTCAAAAGGGCCTAACTCTACCCAAATTCCCAATTTTCTACTCTAATTTGCATGTTTTAGGCTTAGGAATTCATTAGATATAGATGAAAAATGAAGGAAACGAGTTAAAATTTACTAACCCAAGAAGTTTTGATGAGGGGTGGCTTCAATGGATGCCTAAGGGCTTTGGAGAAGAAGAAGTTCGTTATTTTCTATAAAAATCCCGTAGCTACTGGTTCTGGAAATATTTATATACCACTGGGAAAAATTACCATTCGCGATCGCGGAAGAGAGGTCGCGTTCACGAAGGGTAGACTGGATAAACCATCGCGATCGCGGAAGGGAGGACGCGATCGTGAAGAGTAAAAAAAAGCTGGGGTCTAGATGTTGACTTATGCGAACGCGTGGGACATCACGCAAACGCGATGAAGGAGACCTGTAAAGCTGCGCGATCGCGGTCAACTGTACACAAACGCGAAGAGAAAAAGAGGGGTAAGCCCTCAGGGTCAAATAACCCTACGCGATCACGAGGGAATGGACGCGAACATGATGAAGGAAAACTTAAAGCTTCACAAACGCGGAAGAGGCTTCGCGTTCGCGAAGAACAAATGGACCAGCAACAGCTGAAGAAAAACCAGAAAATTTTCCCTAAGTTCAAAATCACTGCGAGACACCTCCGAAACACTCCCGAGCCCTCGGGGCTCTTAACAAATCACATGCACTAACTCAAAAACATCCTACGAACTTAACCGTGCAATCAAATCACCAATATAACATCAAAAACAACGAATCAAACCTCAACATCACTAGTTGTTTTCTTCAAACTTCATAAACTTTCAAATTTAGAGTTTTAAGTCCGAAACATATCAATTGACGTCCAATTTCAACAAAACTTCACAGAACTATCTCAAACCATATATAAGACCTGTACTGGGTGCCGGAACCAAAATATGGGCCCGATACCAACATATTCTAGCAAATTTTCATTTCACTTTTCTTTATAAATTTCATAAAAACAATTTTACTCAAAAATTTATTTCTCGGGCTTGGGACATCGGAATTCGATTCCGGGCATACACACCAGTCCCATATTTTCCTACAAACCCTCCGAGACCGTCAAATCACGGGTCCGGGTCCGTTTACCCAAAATGCTGACCAAAGTCGAATTTATTCATTTTAATATCAAATCTTTGCATTTTTTGACAGAATTTCATATTTAAGCTGTCTGGCTACGCGTCAGACTGCGCAAGAGAATCGAGGCAACTACAGATGAGGTTTTCAAGGTATTGAAAGTATGGGATGGGTAATAAGATAGGTGATGACCCTTTGGGTCGTCACATTCTCCACCTTTAAAACAACCGTTCTTCCTCGAACGGACAAAAGAAAGAAGTACCTTAGTCGGGAAAAAGATGAGGATAACAACTCGGCATATCGGACTCGGACTCCCAGGTTGATGCTTAGGGAGGCTGACCTCTCCACTGAACACGAATAGAAGGGAAACTCTTGGATCTCAACTGACAAACCTGCCAGTCTAGAATAGCTACCGACTCATCCTCATAGGATAAGTCCTTGTCCAACTAGACAGTGCTGAAATCTAATATGTGGGCTGGATCACCGTGATACCTCTGAAGCATGGACACATGAAAAAATGGATGTACGGCTAATAAGCTACGCAACAATGCAAGTCTATAATCCACCTCTCCCACTCGATCAAGAATCTCAAACGAACCAATGAACCTAGGGCTAAGCTTGCCCTTCTTCCCAAATCTCATCATGCCCTTCATAGGCGACACTCGGAGCAATACTCGCTCATCAACAATAAAAGCCACATCTCGAACCTTGCGATCTGCATAACTCTTTTGCCTGGACTGAGCTGTACGAAGCCTATCCTGAATGATCCTGACCTTGTCCAAGGCCTCCTGAACCAAATCTGAACCCAACAACCGAGCCTCTCCCGGCTTAAACCATCCAACCGGAGATTGACACCTCCTACCATATAAAGCCTCATAAGGAGCCATCTGGATACTCAACTGGTAGTTGTTGTTGTAGGTAAACTCTGCTAAAGGCAAAAACTGATCCCATGATCCTCCAAAGTCAATAACACAAGCTCAGAGCATATCCTCCAATATCTGAACAGGCCGTTCGGACTGTCCATCCGTCTGAGGATGAAATGTTGTGCTCAACTCCACCTGGGTGCCTAACTCTCGCTGAATTGCTCTCCAGAAACGCGAGGTAAACTACGCGCCCCGGTCCGAAATGATAGATATCAGCACACCATGAAGGAGAACAATCTCTCAGATATAGATCTCAGCTAACCTCTCGGATGAATAGGAGACTGTCACAAGAATGAAATGCGCTGACATGGTCAGCCTATCAAAAATTACCCAAACTACATCGAACTTCTTCCGGGTCAACGGAAGTCTAGTAATGAAGTCCATAGTGATCCTCTCCCACTTCCACTCGGGAAGCTCAATCCTCTGAAACAAACCACCAGACATTTGATGCTCATACTTAACCTGTTGACAATTCAAACACCGCGCCACAGGTGCCACAATATCCTTCTTCATTCTATGCCACCAATAATGCTGCCGCAAATCCTGATACATCATCGCGGTGCCCGGATGAATAGAGTACCGGGAACTATGGGCCTCATCTAAAATCAACTCTCAAATCCCATCAACATTGGGCACATAAGCTCGCCCCTGCAACCTCAAAACACCATCATCATGCAAGGTCACCTGCTTGGCGCCTTCGCGCAGTACCGTGTCTCTAAGGACACACAAATGGGGATCATCAAATTTCCAATCACGGATATGCTCCAATAATGAAGAACGAGCGATCGTACAAGCAAACACTCGACTAGGCTCAGAATTATCCAACCTCACAAATCGATTGGTCAAAGCCTGAACATCTAAAGCAAGCGGCCTCTGACTGACCAGAATAAAAGCAAGACTGCCCATAATAGCTGACTTCCTGCTCAAAGCATCGGCCACCACATTGGCCTTCCTAGGTGATATAAGATGGTAATATCATAATCCTTCAACAACTCCAACCACCTCCTCTGCCTCAAATTCAACTCCTTTTGCTTGAACAAGTACTGAAGACTCTTATGATATGTAAACACCTCACACGCCACGCCATACA
Source organism: Nicotiana knightiana (assembly GCA_005239525.1). Classification (NCBI taxonomy): domain Eukaryota; kingdom Viridiplantae; phylum Streptophyta; class Magnoliopsida; order Solanales; family Solanaceae; genus Nicotiana; species Nicotiana knightiana. The sequence goes on along the minus strand of ML398461.1, from coordinate 39,626 downwards.
TATAGTGCCTCCAAATCTTCAATGCGTGGACAATGGATGCCAAATCTAAATCATGCACTGGCTAGTTCTTCTCATGAATATTCAACTACCTCGAAGCATAAGCAATGACCTTGCCATCCTACATCAACACTGCACCAAGCCCAATACGGGAAGCATCGCAATAGAGTGTATAAGGCCCTAAGCCTGTGGGAAAAACCAATACCGGTACCGTAGTGACACTCATCCGACCATCTGAAGTGGGCACCCTTCTGGGTCAACCTGGTCATCGGGGCTGCAATAGATGAGAACCCCTCCATGAACCGACGGTAGTAGCCTGCCAATCCCAAAAAACTCCAAATCTCTGTAGCTGATGCTGGTCTAGGCCAGTTCTTGACTGCTTCAATCTTCTTCGAGTCAAGCTGAATACCCTCTGCTGATACGACATGACCCAGTAATGCAACTGAACTCAACCAGAACTCACACTTCGAAAAATTTGCATATAGCTGACTATCCTTCAGAGTCTGAAGAACTACCCTGAGATGCTGCTCGTGATCCTCCTAGCTGCGGGAGTATATCAATATATAATCATTGAAGACTATCACGAACAAGTCCAAATGAGGCCTGAACACTCGGTTCATCAAATCCATAAAAGCTGCTGGGGAATTTGTCAACCCAAACGACATGACTAAAAACTCGTAATGCCCGTACTGAGTGTGGAAAGCTATTTTAGGGACATCGGATGCCCTAATCCTCAACTGATGGTAGCCAGATCTCAAGTCTATCTTTGAAAATACCTTAGCACCCTGAAGCTGATCGAACAAATCATCAATCCTCGGCAGTGGATACTTGTTCTTGATTTTAACCTTGTTCAATTGCCGGTAATCAATTCACATCCTCATCGAACCATCCTTTTCTTCACAAACAATACTAGAGCACCCCAAGGAGAGACGCTGGGCCTAATGAAACCCTTTCCAAGCAAATCCTACAACTGTTCCTTCAACTCTTTCAACTCTGGCGGGGCCATGCGATACGACGGAATAGAAATGGGCCGGGTGCCCAGAGCTAACTCAATACAAAAATCAATATCCTTGTCGGGTGGCATACCCAGCAGGTCAGCAGGGAAAACACCTGGAAACTCACGAACCACTGACACCGACTCCAGGGAAGGAACCTCGGCGCTAGAATCACGAACATAGGCCAGATAGGCCAAACATCCCTTCTCGACCTTGCGCCGAGCCTTCATATAAGAAATGACTCTACCAGAAGAATGACTAGGAGTCCCCCTCCACTCCAAACGAGGCACCCCTGGAAAAGCCAAGGTCAATGTCTTGGCATGATAGTCCAGAATAACATGATAGGGGGATAACCAATCCATACCCAATATAAAATCAAAGTCGACGATACCTAAAAGCAACAAATCAACACGGATATCAAGACCCCCAATCACCATAACACAAGAACGATGGACTCGATCGACCATGATAGAATCACCCACCGGTGTAGATACATAAACATGAACACTCAGTGGATAACCAGGCATGACCAGGTATGGTGCAAAATAAGAGGACACATATGAATATGTAGAACCTGGATCAAATAGCACTGAAGCATCTCTGTCAAACCCGAATAGTACCTATAATGACTGCATCTGAAGACTCAGCCTTTGGCCTAGTTGGAAGAGCATAACATCGGGGCTGGGCCCCACCACCCTGAACCACATCTCTGGGATGACCGACTACTGGCTGGCCTCCACCTCTGGCGATTTAGCTCCACCTCTATGACCTCTACCTCCACCTCTAGCGACTTAGCTCCACCTCTATGACCTCTACCTCCACCTCTAGCACCTCTACCCCCACCTCTAGCTGGCTGGGCAGGCTGTGGAACATCTGGTGCCTGTACCATGGCACGAGAACCCTGATGCTGAAACCCACCAGAACCTAAGGGAAAAACCAGGAAATGTGCCCCAAACCACCGCAAGTATAACAAGGCGTCTGCTAATGTGACTGCTGACTCTGGAACTGGCCCTGTCGAACCTGATAACCACCCTGGAAATTCTGAAGCGGCGGTGCACTGATAGGTGCTGGTGGTGCACTGTAAGGCTGCTGATCGGAATAGTGCGTCTGATAACCATGACCACCTGAAGTACCATGGGAAACCTGGAGGGCTGCCTGAAAAGATCTGGGAGGATGACCTCTACCTAAAGAATCCCTGCCCCCAGATGTGGATCCACTAAAACGACCGAAATGATGGGGCCTCCTGTCAGCCCCCTGACCACCTCCTTGTGATAAAATCATCTCAATCCTCCTGGCCACATTTGCCGCATCCTAGAACGATCCCTGTTGGAGACGCTCAAACTGCCTCCGAAGGTCATCTCTCTGAGTAATGAGAAGGAACTTCCCCAAAAATACCTTTGAGAACTGATTCCAAGTCAAAGGTGTAGATCCAGCTAGTCTGGCTAAGCAATAGTCTCTCCACTAACTCTTGGCTACGCCAGATAACCGAAAAGTAGCGAAGTGAACTCCATTGGACTCCACTATGCCCATGTTCCGAAGAACCTCATGTCAGCTGTCCAAATAATCCTTGGGGTCCTCTGATGGTGAACCAGTAAAAGTAGCAGTGAATAACTTGGTGAACATGTCCAGTCTCCACAAAGCATCTACTGACATAGCTGCTCCCTCTGCTACCGGTGCTGCAATACTCGTCTGAGCTACTCCGGCTGGGTGAGGTGCCGAAGTCTGAAACTGTGGAGCTAGCTTCTCTGGCACGCGGGCGGCAGTCTGGGCACCTCCAGCCTGAGAGACGACTAGTGCTGTATGAGGAAGACCCGTCTGTGCTACACTCTCCATGAGTCCGACAGGACGGGCAAGGGCGTCCTGAAGCATTGGGGTAGCTATGAACCCCTCTGGGACCTGAGTTGGTCCAACTGGGACTGCCGGAACTGGGACCTCCTCGTCAGACACGAACTGAGGGTCCTCTACTGGGGCTGCTGCTCCAGGCTGAGCCCGGCCCCGGCCTCGTCCTCGACCTTGACCCCGAGTAGGAGCTGTAGCAGGAGTGTCAGGCTGCTGGGCAGAACCAAGGGAAGCACGCGTCCTCGCCACCTGCGAGAGAATGGAATAGAAACTCAATTACTACTCAGAATTCATAGCGCACGACAGAGAAGAAAAGAAATATGGAGTCATCCTAACTTCGTAGCCTCTAGGGGATAAATACAGACGTCTCCGTACCGATCCCTCAGACTCTACCAAGTTGTCCGTGAGTTGTGAGACCTAAGTAACCTAGTGCTCTAATACCAACTTGTCATGCCCAAAAATGCCACCATCGGGCCGTGATGGCGTCTAATGTTGAACCTGCTAGACAAGCCAACGTGTATAGATAAACTAACATATTAACATCAATTTAATAGGATAAACTAAACGGTTCACAATTTAACAGCGAAAATAAATATGGTTCAAGCTAAATATGGACAACATAATACAACAACGCGTAAATTTTCCCAAAACCTGGAGTCACAAACTCACGAATTGTCTATAAGGGTGCTAAATACAAGTGTGAAAAGTGAATACATAGATGTCTCTTAAACTAGGAAAACAAAAAAGATAGAAGTGACGATAAATGGATGGAAGAGACACCAAGGCCCACGAACGACAGCGGGTATACCTGGAAGCCTATATGATAAGCTGGAAGACACTCCCTTTAATGATGTCCTCCGGGTCCGGCTGCGTAATCTGCACAACATAAAGCAGTGCAGATGTAGCATCAGTACAACCAACCCCATGTACGGATAAGTGCCGAGCCTAACCTCGGCGAAGTAGTGACGAGGCTAATACATGACAACAAAATGTACCTGTGCAGTTCAATAGTATAGCAGGAACTAAAAAAGAATACAATTATGGGGAGAACATGCTGGGGGTAAGAGATCACAATTATTGAAATGACAAAAACGAAAACAACAGTCTTAAATATCTACAAATAATAATGGGAATCGACAAAACAGATTAAACAGTGAAAGATGTGGCATGACATGTCCCCTCGTGCATAATAACAATATAAAACATGACACGGAATGTCCCCTCGTGCATAATAACAATATAAAACATGGCAGAGAATGTCCCCTCGTGCATAATAATATAAAACATGGCACGGAATGTCCCCTCGTGCATAATAATATAAAACATGGTACGAAATGTCCCCTCGTGCATAATAATATAAAAGATGGCACGGAATGTCCCCTCGTGCATAATAATATAAAACATGGCACGGAATGTCCCCTCGTGCATAATAATATAAAACATGGCACGACATCACCCTTCGTGCTTTAACACTCTTCCTCACCCAAACAACAATCATAAACAAGGGCAAGTAAACTAAACAGAGTAAAGTAAATAGAAATCCCGGCAAGGGAACATCAATTAAATAATTAAATCCCGGCAACGGAACATCAATTAAATAATTAAATCCCGGCAAGGGAACATCAATTAAATAATTAAATCCCGGCAGGGGAACATCAATTAAACAATTAAATCCCGACAGGGGAACATCAATTAAACAATTAAATCCCGGCAAGGGAACATCAATTAAACAATTAAATCCCGGCAAGGGAACAATACAACGATGACCCGACAAGGGTATATTTCAATAACTCTTTCTCTTTCTTTCACTTTCATTTACATGATTTATTCTATCACTTGAGCCAATTCTCCAAAGGATGTAATTACGCATATTCCTTCATCATTCGTTTTACAATTTGAGCCAATGCTCCAAAAGATGTAATTATCTCATATTTCTTCATTACTCGTTTCATAATTTGAGCCAATGCTTCAAAAATGTAATATCTCATATTTCTTCGCCATTCATGTTACAATTTGAGCCAATTCTCCTCGAAATTTAAAGATCACAATTCCCTTCACATGCTCCTTACAACATATAGAAATCATCAATATAGCATGGAAGTTACAACAAAATCGGAATATTCGCAATAATAAGACTCACGGTCATGCTAGACACCAATGTATAGATACTCGTCACCATGCCTATACATCGTGCTATACAATTAGCAAGTAGCAAACAAGACCTAACTCTTATTCCCTGGAGCTAAGGTTAGACCAAACACTTACCTCGGGTCCAAAATATAGCAATCAACCCTCTAACACCGCCTTTCCTTTAGAATTCAACTCCGGAATGGTATTATCTAGAGATAATCAACTCAAGTATATCAATAAGGATTCGATAATTCAATTTCATATCCTAATTACCCATTTCCATGCATTCTTCCAAATAACAAAATTCGACTCCGGGCCCGCTTGGTCCAAACACGAGGCTCGGACCAAAACCACGTCACTCATTCACCCACGAGCCCGAATATATAATTTGTTTTCAAATTTGACCCCAAAACGAGGTCTAAATCAAGAAAATTCAAAAGGGCCTAACTCTACCCAAATTCCCAATTTTCTACTCTAATTTGCATGTTTTAGGCTTAGGAATTCATTAGATATAGATGAAAAATGAACGAAATGAGTTAAAATTTACTAAACCAAGAAGTTTTGATGAGGGATGGCTTCAATGGCTAAGGGCTTTGGAGAAGAAGAAGTTCATTATTTTCTATAAAAATCCTGTAGCTACTGGTTTTGGAAATATTTATATACTACTGGGCAAAATTGCCCTTCGCGATCGCGGAAGGGAGGTCGCGTTCGCGAAGGGTAGACTAGATAGACCATCACGATCGCGAAAGGGAAGATATGATCGCGAAGAGTAAAAAAAGATGGGGTCCAGAAGTTGACTTACGCGAACGCGTGGGACATCACGCGAACGCAATGAAGGAGACCTGTAAAGATATGCGATCGCGGTCAGCTGTACGCGAACGTAAAGAGGAAAAAAGGGCTAAGCCCTCAGGGTCAAATAACCCTACGCGATCACGAGGGAATGGAAGCAAACGCGATGAAGGGAAACTTAAAGCTTCGCGAACGCGGAAGAGGCTTCGCGATCGCGAAGAACAAATGGACCTTCAACCGCTGAAGCAAAAACCAGCAAATTTTCCGAAGTTCAACATCACCCCGAGACACCTCCGAAACACTCCCGAGCCCTCGGGGCTCCTAGCAAATCACATGCACTAACTCAACAACATCCTACAAACTTAACCGTGCGATCAAATCACCAATATAACATCAAAAACAATGAATCAAACCTCAAAATCACTAGTTTTTTTCTTCAAACTTCATAAACTTTCAAATTTAGAGCTTTAAGTCCGAAACACGTCAAACGACGTCCAATTTCAACCAAACTTCACAGAAATATCTCAAACCATATATACGACATGTACCGGGCGCCGGAACAAAAATACGAGCTCGATACCAACATATTCTTGCAAATTTTTATTTCACTTTTCTTTATAAATTTCAGAAAAATAATTTTACTCAAAAATTCATTTCTCGGGCTTGGGACCTCGGAATTCGATTCCAGGCATAAGCACAAGTTCCATATTTTCCTACGGACCCTCCGGGACTGTCAATTCACGGGTTCAGGTCCGTTTACCCAAAATGCTGACCGAAGTCAAATTTATTCATTTTAATATCAAATCTTAGCATTTTTTTCACAGAATTTCATATTAAGCTGTCCGGCTATGCGCCCGGACTGAGCACGCAAATTGAGACAACTACAGATGAGGTTTTCAAGGCCTCGAAAGTATGGGATGGGTAATAAGATAGGTGATGACCCTTTGGGTCGTCACAAGTAACTATCAAGTCCAACCTCAATGAAGTAGCGGCGGGGTTTTAGACAAAAGATACTCACTAACATAACATGTTCTGTCAAAAGCTTTCACAAATATAGAGAAATCACCAAACAAGCAACATGTAAGAGTATCACACTTATTGCTGAAGAATAAGTGACATGCTTTTCGACAAAAACGATTGCAAGCACAAATAACCAATTTTCAACATAAATATGATATGAAACATATTATATTTATTATGTATGCTTGTACATGAGTTTAGACTGCCTATGCTTGATAAAAAAAACTCAAATTTTAACTCAACCGGCACTCTTAGTGCCCTAACACTCCCAGTGTCGAACCACGTGTACACTAGAAATAGTGAAACATTGGAGAGTGACCTTGGGGGGGATGGATTCGTATCCACATGAAAAACGACTAACTAGCACGCTCAATGACTGGACAACTCACGTGCCACAATCATCGCAACATGCACGAACAACTCATGTGCCAGGGAGTATGCATGTGTACAATGTATGTATAGGTTGAATATTAGCAAGAGAGATAAATATGAATGGATGTAGGCATGCGTACAGTGTATGACTACAACCACAACATGTCAGTCACACCCCAAAACCGAGGGACGAGACCAGCGCCTAACCGAATGAACTCGGTCAAGCGAACCTGATTTGCCTTTCCTACCCAACACGCTTCCATGTGTTTATGACATACATTATTCATATGAAGTAGCAAGAGAAAATAAAAAACGTGGATTCACAACATAAAGTCCATTTTTCCTCTTTTAACGTTTTAACGTAGATCTTACCAAAACATACATACTAAATGCAACATTCCCGATACGGGGCCACGATTACGAGTAAGTACAACAACTACCCAAAATATAATTACCACCCACATAGTATCTAGGAGCCTCTAAGAGTACAGAGAAGAATACCTAGACTTACCGGTAACAAGGCCCCAGCTATACCTCAAAAGAAATGACATAATCAAACTAAGACAACATGTAATACACACGGCCCCAAGAGGAAGCAGTGGCACTCACCAAGACTGATGAGAAGATGGAGGGAAGGCACCACTAACGGCGACCAGAGATACCTGCTATGGAACCACCTACATCTATATAAAAAATTTAGCGCCCCCGGCAAAAGGGACATTAGTACCATTGAATAGTACTAGCATGTATGAATAACCTACTCCAAATAGGTTAAACAATAACAGTCAAACATGAATAGAGGCAACATACAACAATACACACAAACATGGAAAATCACAAAAAGAATTACCACATCCCACATCATGTTTTGCCATCTTTTCGTTAGTGTACTTTTAAATTCCCTCTTGTTATTATTATTACTGATCCACCGTGTCGTTCTCACACGGAGTACGATCTTTGCCCGATCGGCTAAGCCATCCTAGGTGAGGTCCGAATTTCAATCACATCACATATAACCATCGTGACTTATTCTCACGGAGTATGATCTCTGCCAGAATCGACTTGGCTAACACTGTGGCTCGTGCACAGCACACATAGTCCGATCTCTGCCCGATCGGCTAGGCCATCTCATCTAAAAACAGCGAGGACAATAATCATCATAAAACCACAATCATATCACAATATCAAGTCATCCATGTGTACGGCATGGAGTCCTATCACAGCCAGACCGGATAGGCCTTCTCACCCCTAGAACATTCTCCTGGTACAATTACGGGTGTTTTAGATCACTTACATCATTTTTAACATTTTTGATCCCCAACACATATTGTTCTTTGATTCGTCTTTCATACTATTAGAATTCTTTGAATCACATTTCACAACAATTCATCCTTTAATCCATAATCCATAGCCATCCATCACATTAATTCATGTTTCACAACAATTCCACCTCATGTTTCGCATTTCACATCGATACCAACTCTTTACCCACATTTCATATCATAACAATTTTTGATTCATATATCATTCCATTCCAATCTTTCATATTTACCACACCCATCATATGCAAGGATCACACACATAGTAGAAGAAGGAACATAAAGATCACAACTCATATACTCAAGTAGCACAATGATATGGTATTAGCATGGAATGACATAGAAGCAAGAATTTCTCAATTAGGCACATAGAACACATAAATTCCATAGACATCCAACAAGAGAATCATACCCGGAAAGTGAGCACAATGGGTTTATCCTGTGAGGGTTAGAGTTAGCCATACATACCTCGAGTTGGAATTTCCCTTTAATTTCTATCCCACATAACTGGACCTTCAAACGCCTTCAATCTAATTTACAATGTGACACATTCAAACTTAGAGTTAGGAACCTTGAACTCATTTGGGCATTTTATCAAATAATGTGTGGTCCTTTAGATTAACTAGCCCCATTTTAGTGAAAGATTTCCCTAACTTACTTCCCTTTGCTATATTATGGTAGATTATTCACATGCATGCAAGGTCTTAACTTTCATCTTCAAGAACCAACCTATGTGTGTTCTATTCTAACTAAAATCTGAAAATTTGGGAAAATTGGGTGGAGGCTTACCTCTTATGGTGAAGAAGATGACGATTACTCGATAAGTAGAGATGTATGACCAACTTGGGGAAGATGGGGACTTCTCTCACTAGAACCCACTCTCACTTCTCTCTATTTTGATCAGATAGTCTCCAAAAATGAAGGGGAGGTGTGTTTTATAAAGCTGGGGTTCGGGTTTTAACATTAGAAATTAAGTGCCTCGAAGCAGATATGCGGTCTGGAATGCGATCGCATTCCTGTTATGCGGTCCGCTTAAATGGCCTTCAAATGGGCCAAAAAGGAAAGCAGACTGCCCAAGTATGCGACCACTATGCGGTCCGCATACCTTTTATGCGATCGCATAACTTCCTCTGCAAAAATAGAGGTGCAAGAATGCGATAACTATGCGGCCCGCATTCGTGAAATGCGATCACATTTTGGGCCGCATAGCTGTCCTCTAAATGGACAGCAACTGCCCAAGTATGTGACCACTATGCGGTCCGCATACTTGATCTGCGATCGCATAGTGACCGCAGACCCGCGCAATTCTGGAAAATTTCATCTTTTAAGTCTTGGGGTTTTTTTTACTCCAAAAAGTGTCCGTTTTAAGATTTACTACTGTTATAAAAATATGGGACCTACCCAAGCATCGTCTTTAGTCTAGAAAATTTACGGGTCTTTACATCCTCCCCCACTTAAAATCATTTGTCCTCGAATGAGGACTCGTGGAGTCACTTTGGGTAAGAAAACACAAAGACACCAACACCCCTCCTAATTTTCACTAACTCTGATATTTTCTGAATATTTTGCCAGAGTTTCCTCTGTAAATAGTCCTATTCACCTGCCATAGGTCCCCCTAAACATATCTCAACAAGTTCCACATAATTTTAGCTACTTCACAAGTTGTACAAAGTACAGATATGTCACGACCCCAAATCCTAACCGGCCGTGATGGCGCCTATCATGGAACTAGGCTAGCCGACTACCGCGTGTTCACATTTTCTTTTGAAAATCTCATTTAGGTTTCAAGCATTTCATAACAATATACAAAAAGTTTACTTAACATAATATGCAAGTTTTATATATATAGTGCTGTCATCCCCCAAAACCCGGAGCCAACATGTCATGAGCATCTAGTGAAATAAGAAAGAATAAAGTATTATGATACAAAACTTCGAATCAAGGCTAATTAGAACAGGAAGAGAAAGAAGAGATGCTGCGAACGCTGAACAACTACCTCTATGTCCCCACGATCCGGCTCCGCAGCGATATATATATATATATATATATATATATATAAGCTAATGCTCGATATCTTCTCCTGAATCTGCATATAGAGGTGCAGGGAGTAATGTGAGTACGCCAACTCAGTAGTAATGGAAATAAATCAAGTCTAAGTAGAAAGGAATCACATAAAAATCTATGTCATAAAGGCACTATGCACACAGCCTTACTTTCTAATAGTATACATAGATATACGAAATCGTCATGCCTTAGAAATCAACTTCACAAAAGTCCTTAAAACAATGCACATTTTTAACAAGTTTAAAACAAGGATTTGGTATGCAAATGAATGTAGTAAAATCATAAGTAGCCACTTGGGCAAAACCATGTTTCATAATCAGCCCCTCGGGCATGCCTCACAATCCCTCAGCACCTCACAATCACTCAGCACCTCACATCCACTCATGCCTCCCAATCACTCGCACTCGGTGCGCTCACCATTGGTGTGTACAGACTCTAGAGGGGTTCCTTCAGCCTAAGCTCTAATATCACTCGGCACCTCACCATCACTCTTGGCCCTCGGCCACACTCGATGGAACTACTCAAAAAGCCCCTCGGGCAAAGTAATAGAACCGGGTACTCGACCCGAAACATCATTTTAATGCTCATGTAATGTAAATCAGGCTGAGTTTCAAATAAAACAGTATGCACAATGATACTGAGTAAAATCATCAACGGGCAGTGTGGAAAATAACAGTAAAATGCCCTTAAAGGGTCTAAACAGATCGGCACGAGGCCCCAAACACGACTTACAGCCCAAATATTTCACAAATCTTTAGAACGTAATTTAACATGAGATTTTGAGTAAATAAGAAACTCATTAGTTGTTGCGGAGAGGACCTAGTCCAATCCAAGAATCAGTACGCACCACATATTCGTCATCCGACATGTGTGCCATTCAAAATTCAGTGAGAAAATATGCAGTCCGGGGTTCCATACCCTCAGGACAAGATTTAAGACCATTACTTACATCTACTGGGCCGCGACACTAGACAACTATGCCTTTGCCCCTCAAATTGTCTCCCAATTGCTCCGAATCTAGCCAAAACTAGTTCAACATTATTAATATATACTCAAGGAACACAACCCAATCGAAAATTATCAATTTAATAAAAAATCTAGAAATTCGGCCAAACCGGAGCTCCGGACCCACATCTTAGAATCCGAATTTTTTTACATCATTTGAAACCTCGTCCTCCCACGATTCTATACATACCAAGAACGCTAAAATCGGACCATAACTGCCATTCCAAAACCTCAAAAGAAATCCCAATTCCTTCTTCCCATTTTCCAACTTTTTCCTACCCAAACCTTAAATTTTCAAGCCTAATCTCAATAAAATAGCATAGGAATGGGTTTAACAAATCAAAGAACTCACCTTTGCTGAAGAACCTGGAAATCCCCTCTCAAAACCCCCTTCAATGGACTCCTCCCGCATGCAATTTGATGAAAAACTAATAAATTTCGCGGAGGGGGGTCCTTTTATACTATTCTGCACAATAATTTCTGTACCTGCGGACAAATGGTCGCACCTGCGGACCCGCACCTACGGTCCCATGGTGCACACCTGGATAACTAACTTAACGGCCAAAACTCGCGCCTGCAACCATCCGTCCGCACCTGCGACATTGCAGGTGCAACAAACTCCTCGCACCTGCGAACCTCTCCTACACAGCCAGAACTCGCACCTGTCACTCCCCTTCTGCAGGCGCGAAAACACAAGCAAACCAACACAACAGATTTTCCAAAAATCACTCCAACTCCCCGTCAACCATCCGAAATAAATCACGAGCCCCTCGGGGCCCCAACCAAACATACCAACATATCCCATAACATCATTCAAACTTAGTCGAGCCTTCAGAACACCTAAAACAACACGAAAACACCAAATTCACATCAAATGCAAGCCTAAGCTCTTTGAAACTTCTAAAATTCGCCAACTAGGACGAAACCAACCAAAACACTTCCGGTTAATCTGAAATTTTGCAGACATATCCCAAATGACATTACAAACCTGTTCCAACTTCCAGAATTCCATTCTAACCTCGATAGCCTATGTTTCACTGCCGACCGGAAATCGCCAAAAACTAACTTTCGCCAATTACAGCCTAATTCTACACCGGACATCACAAAAATATTCCGAACACACTCCCAAGTACCAAATCACCTAACGAAACTACTCAAACCATAAAATCCGCATTCCGAGGTTGGTTACCAATAAGTCAACTCTCAGTTGACTTTCTTCAACTATTAGGCTACTTTAAAAGGATAAATGCCTAAACTCTCACCATAACAACTCCGGACCCAAACCAACTGATCCAACACATCAAAAACAAGATACCGATACATAACAAATACAGAAATAGGGGAAATGGGTTAAATATCACGGAACGACCGGTCGGGTCATTACAAGATAACACAACGAATTTCACATAACTCAATTATTTCAATGGGTTGCACATAATTCAACTAACACAATACCAACAAATATGGAACAAGGTTGAAAAAGTCACATGAGGAAGGGAGATATGGAAGTGGGGTGTTCTTGCACAAAATATGACCAAAATGCATTTGCCTAAAGACAACCATCTTCAAAACCACTACTTGACTTATTTAAACAAATGAGGGTATTTTTCTTTCATTTCACTTTCCGCTTCCCACGTGGCTTCCTCGACTTGTTGACTGCGCCATAATACTTTAACTGAAGCAATCTCCTTATTTCTCAACCTACGAAATTTCCTATCAAGAATAGCGATGGGAACTTCTTCATATGAAAAATCTTCATTAACTTCAGCAGTCTCAGCCAATACGATGGCAGATGGATCTCCAACTACCTTTTTCAACATGGACACATGAAACACCAGGTGCACTAATGACACCTCAAGGGGCAACTCCAACCTCTATGCCACTTGTCCTATCCTCTGGGCGATCCTATACGCTCCGACATACCTTGGAATCAACTTCCCCTTCTTCCCAAACTGCATGACTCCCTTCGTGGGAGATACCTTCAAGAATACCCAATCATCTACTTGAAACTCCAAATCCCTACGACGAAAGTCCGAATATTATTTCTGATGACTCTGAGCAGTTTTCAACCTCTTCAAAATGACTCTAACCTTCTCCATAGCTTGATGCACAAGATCCGGTCCTATTAGTTCCGCCTCTCTAACATCGAACCATCTAATTGGAGATCTACACCTTCTTCCGTACGATGCTTCAAATGGGGACACCTGGATACTAGCATGGAAACTGTTGCTGTAAGCCAACTCTATAAGCGGCAAGTGATCATCCCATCTATCCTTAAAATAAAGTACACAAGCTCGTAACATGTCTTCAAGCATCTGAATATCCTGCTCTGCTTGCCCATCAATCTGCGGGTGGAATGTTGTGCTGAGATTTACATGCGTCCCTAAAACTTGATGGAATTTCCTCCAAAAGTTAGCTGTGAACTAGTCCCCTCGATCCGAAATAATAGATACTGGAGTGCCATGGAGTCTGACTATTTCTTTGATATACAACTGAGCATGTTGTTCTGCAGTATCAGTGGACTTTACTGGCAAGAGATGCGCTGACTTTGTGAGCCGATCCACTATCACCCAAATTGAGTCTAACTTACGTGGAGTGCAGGGTAATCCCACCACAAAGTCCATATTGATCATCTCCCATTTCCATGTTGGTATTTCCATAAGCTGCGCCAACCCACCACGCCTCTGATGCTCGACCTAGCCACAAAGTCCACCACACCCCTCTTCATAACATTCCACCAATAAATCTCCTTGATATCGTGATACATTTTCGTAGAACCTGGGTGTATGCAATACCTGGAATTGTGAGCCTCCGACATCACTCTCTCTCGAAGATCATCCACGTCCATAACACATAGCCTTCCTTGGCACCGCAAAACACCGTCACCATTGCCGAGTGAAAATCTGTAGTCTTGTGATTCAAAATGGCCTCTCCTAACTGTGTCAATGCTAGATCCCTGATTTACTTTTCCTTGACTTCCGCTACAACAGAAGACTTCGCTTCATTACGCACCACAACATTCCCTTCATTTGAGGCTGAAAGACAGACCCCTAGACTGGCCAACTGATAAACCTCCCGAGCCAAAGGCCTCTGACCTTCTTCCAAATGAGCCAAGCTACCCATGGATTTCTGACTAAGAGCGTCCGCCACCACATTGGCCTTTCCTGGATGGTAAAAAATATTGATATCATAATATTTGAGCAATTCCAACCATCTCCGCTGCCTTAAGTTCAATTCCTTCTGTTTGAACAAATATTGAAGATTCTTATGATCTGAGAACACGTCCACATGGACCCCATATAGATAATGCCACCATATCTTCAATGCAAACACAAACGCCGCAAGCTCCAAATCATGCGTCGGGTAATTCTTCTCGTGATTCTTGAGCTGTCTTGAAGCATACACTATTACCTTACCACCTTGCATCAACACACACCCTAAACCAACCCTTGAAGCATCACAATACACTTCTGAACCTTCTAGCAAGGTCAACACTGGCGCCGAAGTCAATCTTTATTTGAATTCTTGAAAACTCTTTTCGCAAGAATCGGACCACTGAAACTTAATAGCTTTATGCGTCAGCTTAGTCAATGGGGAGGCGAGGGTAGAGAATCCCTCCACGAACCTCCGATAATATCCATCCAAACCCAATAAATTGCGAATCTCTATCGAGGTCGTTGGTCTAGGCAATCCTTTACCACTGCAATCTTTTGGGAATCAACCCGAATCCTTTCTCTGGAAACAACATGGCCCAAAAAGGTGACTGATTCTAGCCAAAACTCACATTTTGAAAACTTTGCATACAACTGGTGCTGATGAAGAGTCTGCAGAATTGCCCTGAGGTGAGTAGCATGATCTTCCTGACTTCACGAATAAACAAGGATATCATCGATGAAGACTATCACAAAAGAGTCAAGAAATGGTTTGAAAACCCAATTCATAAGATCTATAAAACTTGTTGAGGCGTTGGTTAGCCCAAAAGACATTACCAAGAATTCGAAGTGCCCATAACGAGTCCTGAAGGCGGTCTTAGGAATATCCTGCTCCCTGATCTTTAACTGATGGTACCCAGACAGTAAATCAATCTTTGAGAAGAACCTAGCACCTTGCAATTGGTCGAACAAATCATCTATCCGAGGTAATGGTTACTTGTTTTTTATGGTGACCTTGTTGAGTTGCCAATAATCAATACACATCCGAAGTGATCCATCTTTCTTTCTGAAAGAACCAGTGCGCCCCAAGGCGACACACTAGGCCTAATGAAACCCTTTTCTACAAGGTCCCTCAATTGCTCCTTTAACTCCCTCAATTCTGCCAGCGCCATCCTGCAAGGTGGAATAGATATTGGCTGCATATCTGGCAATACATCAATCCTGAAATCAATCTCTCTATCTGGTGGAATCCTAGGAAGCTCATCCAGAAAAACCTCAAGAAACTCATTCACGACAGACACAGACTCGGGAGCAGGTACCTTTGAAGTGGTGTTTGCAACCTGGACCAAATGGTAGAAGCACCCTTTCCTGATCATCTTTAAGGCCTTAAGGTAGGAAATAAACCTACCTCTTGGCACAATATTATTCCCCTCTTACTCGATAACTGGTTCATTAGGAAACTTGAGCCTCATAATTCTAGTGTGGCAATCGAGTTTAGAAAAGCACAAATAGAGACAATCCATCCCCATAATCACATCAAAATCTACCATTCCCAACTCAACAAGATCGGCTGTGGTATCTCGACCACGCACCGTGAAAACACAGTTCCTATAGAATCGCGTGACTATAATAGATTCACCAACAGGAGTCGACAAAAAGAACGACTCACAGAGTTGTTCAGGTTCTATCCCAAAACTCGAAGCAACAAAAGGAGTGACATATGATAAGGAAGACCCGGGATCAATAAGAGCATAAACATCACGGGACTGAACAGTCAGAATACCTATGACGACATCTGGAGAAGCCTCCGTACTCTGACGACCACTCAAAACATAGAACCGACTGGGTCCTCTCCGACCTCGGGAACCACCCCTGGCTGTACCACGCCCTGCTGGTGCTGAAGGGCCGCTTGCTGAAGATGTAGTAGCTGAAGAACTAGATGGCTGGGCGGCACCCCATCTTGCACCCTGGCTGAATGAAGGGCAGTCTCTATGAATATGACCCCTCACCCCACAACCATAGCATACTGGCCGATCCAGATAATAGGGATCAGTATGAAACCTCTCGTACTTGGGGCATGGGCCTCTCTGCTGCTGCTGGAACCTCTCACCTGAATAGCCTGGGTGATGGAAGTCCCTGCCGCCAGAACTGGCCTCAAAATGATCGCCCTGCTGATGATAATAGTGACGCCCTGGTGGCGGGGCACTAGCTAATGACTGAGAATGAGACTGGAATGGTCCTGATGACCCTCTCTCACGAACTTGTCTCCCTTCTCCAAAAGAACCCCCGTGGCTGCCCGCCGACCGGGATCTACTACTACTACTCTCTCTCTCTATTATTATATTCAATTTTCGAGCCTCCGTAGCCTGGGAAAATCCCAAAATCTTCCCATAGTTCATATCTGCATGCAGAGAAGCTGTAGAAGCTTCATTAATAACCAAGGGACCAAGGCCCTGCACGAACCGACGAACTCTAGCCTCCATTGTAGACACCATATGAACATCATATTTTGACAAGCGCACGAATTCTATATGATATTCCCACACACTCCTATTGCTCTGCTTGAGGACCTCAAACTCTGTAGCACGGGGTGCCATAGTCTCCGCGAGCAAGAAATGGTCCATGAAGGCATCTACAAACTCATCCCACCTTGCCGGAGGCTTCCCCTCCCCACAAGAAATCTCCCACATTTCGAACCACGAATATGCCACTCCCTTCAGACGATAGGAATCCAACTCAACCCCCTTTGTCTTAGTAGCCCTCATAACCCGGAGGATTTTGTACATCTCATCGATGAACTCCTGAAGATCATCCTCTAGGTCGGTACCTGTGAACTCTGGAGGGGCTACCCGTAGAAACTGGTTAACTCTGGAACCTGAAGAATCCTGTGGCTCGCTAGAGGATCTAGGGGCAGTATTTGATCTTTGGGCCTGGGAGGCCACTAACTGGGTCAACATCTAGATAGCTCCCCTAAGGTCCCCATTAGAAATACCGGGACCGGAAGCTGGAGCTGGAGGTGGGTGAGGAGTATCAGCAGGAGGGATTTCAGCACCCTCCGCTGGAGCAGGAATAGGAATAGTCTAGCCTTGAGTGGAGGAGTCAGGTTGGTTTATGGTCGAAGGATTATTTGCATCCACACCACCAGATGGGGAATTTACGACCACTCCCAGGGTGACATTGGCCTCTAGGACGAGTCGATCTCTCTTCTTGTGTGCCATTTACTGAAAGTTGAAACAAGGCACGGGTTAGAGATAGACAACCTCACCTTTCACCACATCGCACAATACCAAATAGAAATAAAAGGGTATTTTCCTAAATGTCCATGCAGCCCCATAATTATAGATGTGGTCGATAACACACCGATGAGAAGGGATCTACTAGACACGGCTCCGAGACATCCTATGACACTTTTAAAACCTTAGGCTCTGATACCATGTTTGTCACACCCCAAAACTGAGGGACGGGACCGGTGCCTAACCGAATGAACCCGGTCAAGAGAACCTGATTTGCCTTTCCTACTCAACGCATTTCCCCATGTTTATGACATACATTATTCATATGAAATAGCAAGTGAAATAAAAAATGTGGATTCACAACATAAAGTCCATTTTTCCTCTTTTTAACGTTTTAACATTAGATCTTACCAAAACATACACACTAAATACAACATTGCCTATATGGGGCCACGATTACGAGTAAGTACAACAAGTACCCAAAATATATTACCACCCACATAGTGTCTACGGAGCCTCTAAGAGTACAGAGAAGAATACATAGACTTGCCGGTAACAAGGCCCCAACTATACCTCAAAAGAAACGGCATAAACAAACTAAGACAACATGTACTACACACGGCCCCAAGAGGAAGGAGTTGGGCTCACCAAGACTGCTGAGAAGATGGAGGGAAGGCACCACTAACGGCGACCAGAGCTACCTGCTATGGAACCACCTACATCCATATAAAAGATGTAGCGCCCCCGTCAAAAGGGACGTTAGTACCATTTAATAGTACTAGCATGTATGAACAAACCTACTCCAACTAGGTTAAACAATAACAGTCAAACATGAATATAGGAATCATACAACAATACACTGAAACATGGAAAATCACAACAAGAATTACCACATCCCATATCCCGTTTTGCCATATTTTGGTTAGTGTACTTTTAAGATTCCTCTTGTTATTATTATTACTGATTAATCGTGTCGTTGTCACACGGAGTTCGATCTCTGCCCGATCAACTAAGCCAACCTAGGTGAGGTCCGAATTTCAATCACATGACATATAACCACCGTGGCTTGTTCTCACGGAGTCCGATCTCTACCCGAATCGGCTAGGTTAACACCGTGGCTCGTGCACAGCACACAGAGTCCAATTTTTGCCCGATCGGCTAGGCCATCTCATCTGAAAACAGTGAGGACAATAATCATCATCAAATCATAACCATATCAAAATATCAAGTCATCCATGTGTGCGGCATGGGGTCCGATCCCAGCCAGACCGGATAGGCCTTCTTACCCGTATGACATTCTCCTGGTACAATTATGGGTGATTTAGATCACTTACATCATTTTTAACCTTTTTGATCCCCAACACATATTTTTCTTTGATTCGTCTTTCATATCATTAGAATCCTTTGATTCACATTCACAACAATTCATCCTTTATATTTCATAGCCATTCATTACATTAATTCATGTTTCATAACAATTCAACCCCATGTTTCGCATTTCACATCATCATCAACTCTTTACCCACATTTCATATCATAGAAATATTTGATTCATATTTCATACCATTCCAGTCTTTCATATTTACCACACCCATCATATGCAAGGATCGCACACATATTAGAAGAAGAAACATAAAGATCACAACTCATATACTCAAGTAGCACAACGATATGGTATTAGCATGGAATGACATAGAAGCAAGAATTTCTCAATTAGGCACATAGAACACATAAATTCCATAGACATCCAACAAGAGTATCATACCCGGAAAGTGAGCACAATAGGTTTATCCTGTGAGGGTTAGAGTTATCCATACATACCTCGAGTTGGATTTCCCTTTAAATTCTATCCCAAATCACCGAACCTTCTAACACCTTCAATATAATTTACAATGTGACACATTCAAACTTATAGTTAGGAACCTTGAACTCATTTGGGCATTTTATCAAATACTATCTAGTCCTTTAGATTAACTAGCCCCTTTTTAGTGAAAGATTGCCCTAGCTTACTTCCCTTTGCTAGATTATGGTAGATTAATCACATGCATGCAAGGTCTTAACCTATGTGTGTTATATTCTAACTAAAATCTGAAAATTTGGGAAAATGGGGTGGAAGCTTACTTCTTATGGTGAAGAAGTTGACGACTACTCGATTAGTTTCAGGCCTGAGTAGAGATGGAGGACCAACTTGGGAAAGATGGGGACTTCTTTCACTAGAACCCATTCTTACTTCTTTCTATTTTGATCAGGTAGCCGCTAAAAATGAAGGGGAGGGGTGTTTTATAAAGCTGGGGGTCGGGTTTTAACATTAGAAATTAGGAGCTCCGAAGCAGGTATGCAGTCAGGAATGCGATCGCATTCCTATTATGCGGTCCAAATACCTGAACATAAATGGCCTTCAGATGGGCCAAAAAGGAAAGCAGACTGCCCAGGTATACGACTACTGTGCGGTCCTTATACCTGTTATGCGAGAGCTTAGTGCGTCGCATAACTCCCTCCACAAAAATAGAGGTGCAAGAATGCGACAACTATGCGGCCCGCATTCGTGAAATGCAATCGCATTATGGGCCGCATAGCTGTCCTCTAAATGGACAACAACTGTCCAGGTATGCGACCACTATGCGGTCCGCATACCTGATCTGCGATCGCATAGTGACCGCATACCCGCGCTATTCTGGAAAATTTCATCTGTTAAGTCTTGGGGGTAATTTTTACTCCAAAAAGGGTCTGTTTTAAGATTTACTACTGTTATAACAATATGGGGACCTACTCGGGCATCTTCTTTAGTCTAGAAAATTTACGGGTCTTTACAATGTAATCTAACATTTAATTATCCCATCATGTACAAATAATGTATCAAAAGCTTAGACATGGTATCTAGCATGAATAAGAATGCTCAAGTAATCACACAAATAAATAAAGTGTGTTATAAATATAGCATGTGTCAAAACAAGAGATAGGAAAGCCTAAAATCTATCCCAAACATGGTATCACCTAGTACTTGCCTATTTTTGGCAAGTACCAGGTCTTGTATAAAGAACAATTGTCCTCAAAATTTAGATGATCTTTCGTCTATATACATTTATGTCAAGGTTATATGGGTCCGATTTACCAAGATTCTTCGACCAATCTTTGATTCTGGACAAAATTAGGTTTCGCCTAATTTTTCTCCTAATTTGATTCTAAATCAATTTTGCATGCTCTTCTTTCCTTATTTATGTTTGATTGACTATGTTTCCTTGTTTGTTCATTTAATTTTTCTACTATAAAAAACTCCTTCCCCATTTCCCCTAAGACAGGCCTTAATGACTGCTATTACTCTCTCACTCTCAGTCATTCTACTATTTTAAACTTGCGACCTTGTCCGGCTGAAAGCCAAGGCCACCAAAATTCGATTGTTAGTTTCTTCTCAGTGTGAGCATGTCCGAGGTTCACTTGAAACCCTTATGAACTCTGACGCACTAGGATTTTGGGAGTCTGATGTTCTTTCTCTACTACTGCTAGCTGAACTATTATTGGCCCTTAATTTTCTCCTTTGCATGCTCGTTAATCAGCAAACTGGAGAGTACCTTGACTCTTGAAATTTTGTTTTCTTTTTTCTTGTATTCTGTCCTCTGTATGTCCAAGTTGTTTTAACTTTTATGAACCAATATAATTTCCATATTTTTTTGTCTTCGTTTGCAATGCTATTCGCCTTGAAGCTATTCTGCACTTCTATATTTTCTAGTATCTAAACTTGCCTAAATTTGAAGCTTCAATATGTGTTCATTATTGTCACAGCCCCAAATCCCAAACTGGACGTGATGGCGCCTATCGGGGAACTAGGCTAGACAATAATCACATGTTTACAGTTTCCTTAAGAATCCCGACCAATTTTAAGCATTTCATAAAATATACAAAATTTACTACATACATTAGGCCAATAATAGTTCAACGAACGCCAAAACCCGGAGCCAACATATCATGAGCATCTAATAAGCCAAAAAAGGTATATTGTTATAATACAAAACCTCTGAATAAATAGCTATATACAACCAGAAGGGAAACAGAGATGCTGCGGACGCTGAACAAGTACCTCTATATCCCGCACTCCGGCTCCGAACGGAATGGATAGCTAAAGCTCGGTATCTGCACCTCAATCTGCACACAGGGGTGCAGGGAGTAATGTGAGTACGCCAACTCAGTAGTAATGAAAATAAATCAAGTCTAAGCGGAAAGAAATCACATAAAAATCAATGTCATCACTTCAAAATATGCACAACCTTTCTTTCCAACAGTATAAACATAGATATATAAAGTCATCATGCCTTAAAACCAACATCAGAAAAATCCTTTGAGAAATGTATATTTTCGACAACTTCAAATCAAAATATTTCGTGTGAAAAATGAAGTAAATCATAAAGAGGCCCCTGGGGCAAAGATATTTCATAAATTCAAAGTGAAAGTGGTAAAATCATAAGTAGCCCTTCGGGCAAAAACATATATCATAATCAGCCCCTCGGGCATGCCTCACAGTCACTCATAATCAGCCCTTCGGGCATACCTCACAATCACTCATAATCAACCCCTCGGGCATACCTCACAGTCACTTATGCCTCCCAATCACTCGACACTCGGCACTCGGCACTCGGTGCGCTCACTAGGGGTGTGTGCAGACTCCAGAGGGGCTCCTTCAGCCCAAGCGCTAATATCAAGCCACCTCATGGCGTATCATATCCTCACAATCAGGCCCCCGACCTCACTCAGCAGAACCTCTCAAAAGCCCCTCAGGTGAATCAGTAAAACAGGGTACTCGACCCAATACATCATTTTTAAATCTCAAAGTAGTGTAAATCAGGCTGAGTTTTGAAAATAGTAAGCACAATTTGATTGAGTGAAATCATCAAATAAACATTGAGGAAGACAACAGTAAAAAGCCCCCAAGGGGTCTAAACAAATCGGCATGAGGCCCCAAACATGACTTATAGCCCAAATAATTCAACAATCTTTGGAACGTAATTTAGCATAAGGTTTTGAGTAAAATATGCAACTCAATAATTGCCGCGGAGAGAAACAGGATATCCGGGGTTTCAAATAAACTCAAGTCCAATCCAAAAATCAGTGCACAGCACATACTCGTCATCCGACATGTGCGCCATTCTAAAATCAGTGAGAAATAGGATATCCGGGGTTTCATACCCTTAGGACAAGATTTATAACCATTACTTACCTCTACCTGGCCACAACACTAGTCCGCTATGCTCTTTCCCCACAAATTGGCTCCCGATTGCTCCGAATGTAGCCAAAACTAGTTTAACATCATTAATATATACTAAAGGAACACAACCCAATCGAAATCTATCAAATTATACAAGAATCTCAAAATTCGGCCAAACCCGAGCCTCGAGCCCACGCCTCAGAATTCGATAAATTTTAGATCACTAGAAACCTCGTCCTCCCACGATTCTACACATACCAAAACTACTACAATCGGACCACAATTGCCTACCCAATTTGCCAAAAGAAACAATCCTCCACCTATTTTCCCAACCTTTTCCTGATTTAATCCTTCAATTTTCAAGCCTAATCCGAACAAAATAGCATAGAAACGATTTTAACAACCCAGGAACTTACCTCCACTGAAGAACCACGAATTTTCTCTTCAATTTTCCTTCAAATGAGCTCGAACCGCATGCAAAAATGGTGAAAAGAATAAAATTTCACGGAGGTCTCTTTTATACTGCTCTGCCCACCAATTCCGCACCTGCGGACACTTAATCGCACCTGCGGTCCCAGTTGCGCGCCTGCGAAATCCCACTAACGGACCAATTTTCGCACCTACGGCCACTTCTCCGCACTTGCGGCATCGCAGGTGTGACCAACTCTTTGCACCTGCGCATGGCCTTTCGCACCTGCGGCTACCCATCCGCAGGTGCGGCCAACACCAGAAACTTACAACAGCAGCCATTTGCTACAAATTTCCAAGTTCAAAATTCCGCCAACCATCCGAAATAAATCCCGAGCCCCTCGGGGCCCCAACTAAACATAACAACACACCCTATAGCACTATTCCAACTTAGTCGAGCCTTCGAAACACCAAAATTACATCAAATTCAAGCCTATGAACTTTGAAACATCCAAATTTTGCCAACTACGCCGAAACCAACCAAAACACCTCTGATTGACCTGAAATTTTGCACACATAACCAAAATGACATTACAGACCTGTTCCAACTCTCGGAATCCCATTTCGACCCCGATAGCCTAATTCTACACTGGACATGGAAACTTCATTCCGAACACACGTCTAAGTCCCAAATCACGTAACAAAGTTATCCGAGCTATAAAATATGAATTCCAAGTTCGTTCACCAATACGTCAACTCTCAGTTTACTTTCTCAACTATTAGGCTACTTTAGGAGACTAAATGCCTCAATTCTCACCATGACCACTCCGGAGCCAAACCAACTGACCCAACACAATAAAATAGGCTAGCAATATATGACAAATGCAAAAATAGGGGAAACGGGGTAAATATCATGGAACGACTGGTCGGGTCGTTACATCCTCCCTCTCTTAAACAAATATTCATCCTCGAACGGGTCTACAAACATACCTAGAGTATCAAATAAGTGAGGATATCTGTCCCGCATCTCCCGCTTAGTCTCCCAGGTGGCATCCTCCACTGGCTGCCCTCTCCACTGAACCTTCACTGAAACTATATCCTTAGACATCAGCTGTCTGACCTGCCAACCCAAAATAGCCATTGGCTCTACCTCATATGACATATCACCCTCGAGATGAACCATGCTGAAGTCCAAAACATGAGACAAGACACAAACATACTTTCGGAGCATCAAAACATAGAACACCGGATGAATACTCGACAATCTGGGAGGCATAGCAAGTATGTAGGCTTCGTCCCCAACCCTTTGAAGCACCTCAAATGGCCCAATGAACCTGGGACTTAACTTTCCCCTCTTCCCGAATCTCATAACACCCTTCATGGGCGACACCATCATCAACACCTTATCCCCAACCATGAAAGACATATCTCGGACCTTCCGATCTTCATAACTCTTCTGCCAAGACTGCACCGTGCGAAGACGCTCCTTAATCAACTTTGCCTTACCCAATGCATCCTGAACCAAGTTTGTGCCCAATAGTCTAGCCTCGCCCGGCTCAAACCAACCAATCGGAGATCTGTACCTCCTACCATATAAGTCTTCATACGGAGCCATATGGATACTCGGCTGATAGTTGTTATTATATGGAAACTCCGCTAGTGGGAGAAACTGGTCCCATGAACCACCAAAATCAATCACACAAGCACACAACATATCCTCCAAAATCTGAATGGTACGCTCCGACTGCCCGTCGGTCTGAGGATGAAATGCCGTGATCAACTCAACCTGAGTACCCAACTCTCTGTGTACGGCTCTCCAAAACTGAGATGTGAACTGAGTACCTTTGTCGGAAATGATAGAAATTAGAACCTCATGCAATCGGACAATCTCCCTGATATAAATCTCAGCTAACCGCTCCGAAGAATAAGTAGTACCAACAGGAATGAAGTGCACGGACTTGGTCAGTCGATCCACAATAACCTATATAGCATCAAACCACCTCGAAGTCTGTGGGATTCCAACTACAAAGTCCATGGTGATCCGGTTCCACTTCAACTCTGGAATATCAAACCTCTGAAGCAATCCATCTGGTCTCTGGTGCTCATACTTGATCTGCTGGCAGTTGAGACACCGAGCCAAAAACTCAACAATATCTTTCTTCATCCGCCTCCACCAATAATGCTGCCTCAAATACTCATACATCTTTGCGGCACCTAGATGGATGGAGTACCACGAACTAATGGCCTCAGCTAGAATCAAATCTCGAAGCCCATCTACATTGGGCATGCAAATCCGACCCTGCATCCTCATGACCCCATCATCACCAATAACCACATCTGTGGCATCACCGCGACGGACCCTGTCCTGAAGAATAAGCAAATATGGATCATTATACCGGCGTGCTCTAATCTGATCGTAAAGTGAAGACTTGGAGGCTACACAAGCCAATACCCGCGGGGGCTATGATAAATCCAATCTCACCAACCGACCTGCTAAAGCCTAAAAATCAAGGGCTAATGGTCGATCTACTACTGGAAGGTAGGCTAGACTCCCCAAACTCTCTGCTCTGTGATTCAGGGCATCCGCCACTACATTGGCCTTCCCCGGATGATATAAGATAGTGAAGTCATAATCCTTGAGAATTTCTAACCATTTCCTTCTGACGCAAATTCAAGTCCTTCTGCCTCAGAAGATACTGCAAACTACGATGATCAGTGAACATCTCACACTGCACTCCATACAAATAATGCTGCCAAATCTTCAAGGCATGAACAATGGCTGCTAACTCAAGATCCTGCACTGGATATTCTTCTCGTGCACCTTCAACTGCCTAGACGCGTAGGAAATCACCCTACCGTCATGCATCAATACTGCTCCCAAAAAAACTCTAGAAGCATCACAATAGAATGTGTAAGGACCCGAACCAGTAGGCAAAACTAGTACCGGAGCTGTGGTCAATGCTGAATTAAGCTTCTGAAAGCTCTCCTCACACTCATCTGACCATATGAATGGAGCACCCTTCTTGGTTAATCTGGTCAAAGGCGAAGCAATAGAAGAGAATCCCTCCACAAAGTGACAGTAATATCCCGCCAAACCAAGGAAACTCCTAATCTCTGTAGCTGAGGACGCTCTGGGCTAACTCTGCACCGCCTCTATCTTCTTCGAATCAACCTGAATACCCTCAAACACACTACGTGCCCCAAGAAAGC
Source organism: Nicotiana knightiana (assembly GCA_005239525.1). Taxonomy (NCBI): domain Eukaryota; kingdom Viridiplantae; phylum Streptophyta; class Magnoliopsida; order Solanales; family Solanaceae; genus Nicotiana; species Nicotiana knightiana. The sequence continues at coordinate 12,896 of ML398461.1, read as the reverse complement.
TACCGAACCAAGCCAAAACTCACACTTGGAGAATTTTTCATAAAGTTTCTCCTCCCTCAACCTCTGTAACACAACTCTCAAATGTCGAGCATGCTCTTCTTGGCTACGGGAATAAACCAGGATGTCATCAATGATCACAATGACGAAAGAATCAAGGTAAGGCTGAAACACGTTGTTCATCAATTGCATGAATGCAGATGGGGCATTGGTCAGCCCAAATGACATAACCAAGAGCTCATAATGACCATATATGGTCCTGAATGCAGTCTTTGGAATGCCAGAGTCCTGAATCTTCAACTGATGATCCCCAGATCTCAAGTCAATCTTGGAAAACATTCTGGCTCCCTGAAGCTGGTCAAACAAATCATCAATGCGGGGAAAGGGATACCGGTTCTTCACCATAACTCTGTTCAGCTGTCGATAATAAATACACATATGTATGGACCCATCTTTCTTCTTCACTAACAACACCGGTGCACCCCAAAGTGACACACTAGGCCGAATGAACCCCTTATCTAGGAATTCCTGAAGCTGCTCCTTCAATTCCTTTAGCTCATCTGGTGCCATATGATAAGGTGGAATAGAAATAGGCTGGGTGCCTGACACCAGGTCAATACCAATATCAATATCCCTGTCATGCGGCATGACTGACAGGTCTGCAGGAAACACGTCCGAAAAGTCACGGACCACAGGAACCGAACCAATAGTGGGGTCTCACCACTGTCATCCCTCACAAATTCCAGATAAGATAAACACCCTTTCTCAACCATGCGCTGAGCCTTCAGGTAGGAACCCTGCTAGGCATATGCTCAGAAGAACCTCTCCACTCAACCCTCGGATACCCTAGCATAGCTAAGGTCACAGTCTTCGCATGAAAATCAACGATAGCATGACATGGAGATAACCAATCCATGCCCAATATCACATTAAAATCAACCATGCTGAGTAATAGTAGGTCCACTCAGGTCTCCAAACCCCGAATAAATATTATGCATGATCGATACACGCGGTCCACAACAACAACATCGCCCACCGGAGTTGACACATGAACAGAGGTGACTAGAGACTCACGGGGCATATCCCAAAAATGGGAAAAATATTAAGAAACATAGGAATATGTAGAACCAAGGTCAAATAAAGCCAAGGCATCTCGGCAACAAACTGAGACAATACCTGCGATCACGGCATCTAAGGCCATAGCATCTGGCCTGGCTGGAAATGCACACATGCGAGACTGACCTCCCCCTGCTGGACCTCCCCCTTTAGGGCAGCCTCTGGCTGACTGATTACCACCCCTGGCTGCCTGGGCGGGTGGTGAAGTGACTGGAGCTGAAGTCGAGGGTTGGTCCCTCTGATGAGAAGAACCACTGGAACATCGGGGAAACTGCCTCCACACGTGCCCAAACTCCCCACACTCAAAACAACTCCCTGGAGCTGGAGGCGGGGACTGATAGAAACCCCTAGCACCCGAATGACCACTGGAAGACTCATGCATAAGAGAACTCTGAACTGGGGGTGCTCGAGCTGCACTCTGACCTGGGAGGGCACCGAATGAAGTACGCCTGAGTGAGAACCACGGGGACCATTCCCCGAAGATGCACCACGTTGGGCGTGCTGACTGAGGAGGCCTGAATGAACGACCCCTACCCTGCTGAAATTTCCCATAAAGGGAGCACCACTAGAACTGCCCGAACCACGAGGCCTCTTGGCCTTCCTCTTCTCCCGCTCCTAGCGGCGAATTGACTCAATATCTCGACTATGTCAACAACCTGCTCAAATGAAGCACCCGATACTCTCTCCCGAGTCATAAATAACCTGAGATGATAAGAAAGACCATCCACAAACCTCCTCACCCTCTCCCTATAAGGAGGGACAATCTCAGAAGCATGCCTAGCCAACTCGGAAAACCTTATCTCGTACTGAGTAACTGATAACTCTCCCTGGCGCAGCTGCTCAAACTGCCTGCGCTGCTCCTCTCTTTGGGACTGAGGAACATACTTCTCCAAAAAGATCGTGGAGAACTGCTGCCAGGTGAGAGGTGCTGAACCAACCGGCCTACGCCTCTCGAATGACTCCCACCAAATAAAGGTAACACCCGCAAACTGAAATGTAACAAATGAGACCCCATTGGTCCCTAAAATACCAGCAGTACGTAATATCCCCTGGCACTTATCTAGAAACCACTAGGCATCCTCTCCTTCTGTACCGCTGAAATTTGGAGGCTGAAATCTGCTGAACCTTTCCAACTTGCGTTGCTCATCCTCAGGCATTGTAGGGACCACATAATCCTGGACCGAAGCAATTGGCCGAGCTGGGGCTGCTCCCGGTACCTGAATTCACCGTACAACCTGGTTAGGTGTCCGGGTAGCTGGAGTTTGATTGCCTCCCCCGACTTGAGGTGTGGTGGCAGTAGAACACATGGCGACTGCCTGAGCCAAACTGGTGCATACTGTCAATATCTGAGACAGGGTCTCCTGAAGACCCGGAATAACCATAGGCACTACCGGTGCCTAAGCCTGTCCCCCTGGAACACCATCGACGGGAACCTAATCCTGATCGATAGGGGGATCCTATGGTACTGTCCCGGCTGCTGCGCGGGGTGGCCCTCTAACTCTACCACGGCCTAGACCTCTCGTTGTTCTAGCCAATTTCTGGTCATATGATCGGTATTGCATGCCCTCGCCATCTGTGAGAGAATGAAACAATGTAAGTTTAGATTTCAAGAATCATTAGATTAGCACGAAAGAGCTCAAGAAAGTAGAAATGTTTCCTAAAAGTTCGGCAGTCTCTCGAAGATAAGTACAAATGTCTCCGTACCGATCCGCAAGACTCTACTGAACCTGCTCATGACTGTTGAGTCCTATGTAACCTAGGCTTTGATACCAAACTGTCACGATTCCAAATCCCAAACCGGTCGTGATGACGCATATCGGGGAACTAGGCTAGCCATTAATCACACGTTTACAGTTTCCTCAAGAATCCCAACCAATTTCAAGCAATTCATAAAATATACAGAATTTACTACATACATTAGGACAATAATAGTTCAACCAACCCCAAAACCCGGAGCTAACATATCATGAGCATCTAATAAGACAAAAAAGGTATAGTTTTATAATACAAAACCTCCAAATAAATAGATAGATACAACAAGAAGGAAAACAGAGATGCAGCGAATGCTGAACAGCTACCTCTATATCCCGCACTCCGTAATGGATAGGTAAAGCTCGGTATCTGCACCTGAATCTGCACACATGGGTGCAGGGAGTAATGTGAGTACGCCAACTTAATAGTAATGAAAATAAATCAAGTTTAAGCGGCAAGAAATCACATAAAAATCAATGTCATCAATTCACAATATGTACAACCTTTCTTTCCAACAGTATAAACATAGATATATGAAGTCATCATGCCTTAAAACCAACTTCAGAAAAATCCTTTAAGAAATGTATGTTTTCGACAATTTAAAACCGAAAGATTTAGTGTGAAAATGAAGTAAATCATAAAGAGGCCCTTCGGGCAAACATATTTCATAAATTCAAAGTGAAAGTGGTAAAATCATAAGTAGCCCTTCAGGCAAAAACATGTATCATAATCAGCCCCTCGGGCATGCGTCACAGTCACTCATAATCAGCCCCTCAGGCATACCTCACCATCACTTATAATCAGCCCATTAGGCATACCTCACAGTCACTCATGCCTCCCAATCACTCAGCACTCGGCACTCGGTGCGCTCACTGGGGTGTATGCAGACTCTAGAGGGGCTCTTTCAGCCCAAGCGCTATATCAATCCAGATCGTGACGTATCATATCCTCAGAATCATGCCCCCGACCTCACTCAGTAGAACCTCTCAAAAGCCCATCGGGCGAATCAGTAAAACAGGGTACTCGACCCAAAACATCATTTTTAAATCTCAAAGTAGTGTAAAAATCAGGTTGAGTTTTGAAAACAGTAAGCACAATGTGACTGAGTGAAATCATCAAATAAACAGTGAGGAAAACAACAGTAAAAAGCCCCCAATGGGTCTAAACAGACCGGCACGAGGCCCCAAACACGGCTTATAGCCCAAATATTTCAACAATCTTTGGAACGTAATTTAGCATAAGGTTTTGTGTAAAATATGCAACTCAATAGTTGCCGTAGAGAGGACCAAGTCCAATCCAAAAATCAGTGTCACGCCCCAAAATCGAGGGGCACGACCAGCACTCGACCAGGTGACCCCCAGTCAAGCGAACCTGATTGGCCTTTCACACCCAACGCGTTTCCCCGTGTTTATGACATACATTATTTATGTGAAGCGGTGAGATAAGCTTAAAAGTGTGTCAATACCACATTAAGTCCAATTTATGCATATTAGATACGCCACTTCCCGATATGGACCACGATTACAAATACATACAACCACTGCCCAAAATACACATATACACCCACATAGTGTCTACGGAGCCTCTAAGAGTACTAGGAGTTTATACAATACTTGTCGGCAACAAGGCCCTGGATATACCTTACAATACATAATATACTCAAAAGAAGATGTCATGGACTACGCATGGCCCCGAGAGGAAGTGCGGCTCACCAGTACAGTTGAAAAGGATGAGGAGAAGGCACCACTAACGGTGAGCTGAGAAACCTGCTATGATCCCACCTACATCCATATAAAAGATGTAGCGCCCCAGGCAAAAGGACATTAGTACTGTGGAATAGTACTAGTATGTATAAACAAACTTTATCGCAAGTACAATCAAGCAAATACACAATTAGGGAACATCAATAGAACCAATTAATCAATGCACATGGAAGGAAAGAACCAAAATCAAACAAGATGCACAATCTCTCCTTTTTCCCTTTCAACATCATTATATTCAAGAGCTCATAGATTTTCATTTCAGTAGTGATAACGATCACATTTCATCCTTATTACCTCGGGCGCCCTTATTACCTCGGCCAACCTTATCACCATAACCCATCAACCTTATTACTTCGTGTTGTGGCGCGCAACCCGATCCCACATGACAATCATATTTCATAACAGCAACCACAAACAATTATATCACAAGAATCATCACTTCAAGGAATACATTTTCATATCAACAATTTAGGTATTTGGGCCCAAGGCACCATAACTCTCATCAATTAGTTATTTCATGAACACGGTGTTGCCACAATCGCTCAATTCAGTTACATTGTTTCACAATACCCTTTTTCATTACGTCCCACATATGACTTTCAAATATTTTACACATTCCCACATTTGAGCACATTATCAATCTTTCATTTATTACACATCAAACACCTTTCACAACTTCATACAGCATAGTAGCATGAAAATCAACCAGGAAAATGAAGGAATATAATATCATGCCTTAACACGTCTGAACAATCAATTCACATAATTCAAAACAAGGTGAACATACCAAATACCCGGACCCAATAAGAGGATTCTACGAAGGTTAAAGTTAGCCATACATACCTGGTGTCAAAATCCCTTTCTAGCTTTTACCCTCAAATCACCGGACCGACTAGCACCTTCTATCTAATTCACAATGCGGCACATTTAAACTTAGAATTAGGAATCATGAACATGTCTTGAACTCATTTGAGCTTTCTATCAAACACTAGGGGTTCTTTTTAGATTAAATAACCCTTCTTTAGTGAAATATTACCCCAACCTATTTTCCTTAACTAGATTATGGTAGATTGGGTACATGCATGCAAGGTTCTCAACCCCGTCTTTATGAACTATCCTACCCATGTTTCATTTTAACAAAATCTGGAAACTTAGGGTTAATGGGGTGGAAGCTTACCTGTTAGAGGGAAGAAATTTGTGTTCTACTTGATTAGTTCCAAGCTTGAGCGATGAAGGAAGACCAATTCGATGAAGTTGGGACTTTCTCTCTCTAGAACCCACTCTTTCCTCTCTCTAGTATCTCAGAAAAATGGTTAAAATAAAGGGGAGTGTGTTTTCAATGAACTAGGGTCGGGTGTTAAAATTAGAAAAATAGAAGCCCGACACAAGAATGCGGTCAGGAATACGATCACATTCCTGACATGCAGTTCGTAGATTTGACCATACAATGGCCGTCAAGATGGGCCAAAAATCCAGAACACACTGCCCAGGTATGCGACCAATTGTGCGGTTCGCATACACGTTATGCGATCGCATACTGGACCGCATAGTTGACTTCAAATGAGGCAGTATTCTTCCTAGGTATGCGACCATTATGCAGTCCCCATACACGTTATGCGATCGCATAGTGCGTCGTATAACACCTACTTTTTGGAAAATTATATTCTTTAAGTCTCGGGGTACTTTTTACTCAGTTCAGGTATGTTTCAGAGATTCCCACAATAAAACAACTCGGCGACTTGTTCGGCATTAGTTTCTGAACAAGAAAATTTTATGGGTCCTTACATCCCCCCCCCCCCTTTAAAATCATTCATCCTCGAATAAGGGTTTTGGAAATCATTTCGTTTTGAAAGCATGATATGCAACTTCCAGATTTTCACAACTCCGACCTTTCAGAAAAATTTCTCCAGAGTTCCCTTTGTAATTAGATCTATCTACCTGCCAGAGAGCCCCCAAAACATATTTCCAAGCACCATTACACAATTTTAATCACCCAATAACTCACACACAACGTTTTTACTCCAACAATTGGCAGACATTCAATCATTTTGTCAACTACACATAGTTCTTTTCTCTTATACCACAAGTGTTTTCATGGTTCATATTGCACATACTTGGTCGTTTTAATGAGTCGCATACAACCCGATCACTTCAATATACTATATTCATTTCAATTTATTTACTACCAACCTATTCTACCATTAATCACTTGCCTAGCACATATGTTTCACAAAACGTTCATTTACCTCAAGAGTTGCACACTACCCCAAATAAAATAGCGAGTCCAGTTTTAGCACACATTGGGAAATTACAGCAATAAGGCACCTAGGGGAAGATGGGTGCTTTTGCATAGAACCAAACGTAAAGAGGAGAGGGTTCTGACTACTAGACTTGTTCAAATAAGTGGGGATATCTTTCTTTCATCTCATTTTCCGCCTCCCACGTGGCTTCCTCAATGCGCTGACTTTGCCACAATACCTTGACTCAAGCAATTTCTTTGTTCCTCCATCTACGGACTTGTATATCAATAATAGCAACCGGAACCTCTTCATAGGATAATTCTTTATTAACCTCAATAGTCTCAACTGGCACGATGGCTGATGGATCTCCAACCACTTTCTTCAACATGGACACGTGGAACACCGGGTGCACTAATGACAATTCAGGGGGTAATTCCAACGTATAAGCCACTTGTCCTATCCTTTGAGCAATCCGATATGGCCCGACATACCTTAGGCTCAATTTCCCTTTCTTCCCAAACAGCATCACTCCCTTCATGGGAAATACTTTCAAGAATACCCAATCATCAACTTGGAATTCCAATTCTCTTCGACGAACGTCCGCATAGGATTATTGACGGCTCTGAGCGGTTTTCACCCTTTCTCGAATGACTCTGACTTTTTCCAATGCCTGGTGCACAAGATCTCGCCCTAACAATTTTGCTTCACCAACCTCGAACCACCCAATTGGAGATCTACACCTTCTTCCGTACAATGCGTCATATGGGGCCATATGAATACTAGCATGAAAGCCGTTATTGTAAGAAAATTCGATAAGCGGTAAATGATCATCCCAACTACCCTTCAAGTCCAACACACAAGCCCGTAGCATATCTTCAAGCGTATGAATAGTCCGCGCTGCCTGACCATCAGTCTACGGATGGAAAGCTGTGCTGAGATTTACCTGAGTACCCAAACCTTGCTGAAATTTCCTCCAATAATTAGCCGTGAACTGGCTCCTCAGTCTGAGATAATGGAAACTGTTGTACCATGTAGCCTGACTATTTCCTTGGTATACAACTGAGCATACTGTTCTATAGTATCGGTGGACTTGACCGGCAAGAAGTGCGCTGATTTTGTGAGTCGATCCACTATCACCCAAATTGAGTCGAACTTGCGCTGAGTGCAAGGTAACCCTACCACTAAATCCATGTTGATCATTTCCCATTTCCACATTGGAATTTCCATAAGCTTAGTTAACCCACCAGGCCTCTGATGCTCGAACTTCACCTACTAAAGATTTTAAACTCTATCACTACTAAGCGAAACTCTAATATCTCCTAAAGCTAAAGCTGGTGTTGGCTCGCCATTGGATTGAAAAACACAAACTTCATTCTCACTTAGCCGCCGCTTTTCCTAAAACCCCTGAAAAGTAGTGCAGATATGATTAGTGGCTCCCGAATGTACACACCAAAACATGGTAGAAACAAGCCGCTAAACAAGTTTCAACAACATTTAAATTTTAATTACCTTGATTATTCAACTTTGCCAGATAGGCAGGGCATTGCTTCTTGTGATTACCAGGTTGCTTGCAATGATGCTCTCTGATCTTCAACTGGTGATACCCTGACCGTAAATCAATTTTGGAGAATAACCTCGCACACTGCAATTGATCGAAAAAAATCATCTATCCGAGGCAATGGATACTTGTTTTTGATACTGACTTTGTTGAGCTGCTGATAAGTAACCCATCCTTCTTCCTGACGAAAAGAACCGGAGCTCCCCGCGGTGACACACTCGGCCGAATGAACCCCTTCTCTAATAAGTCTTTCAACTACTCCTTTAACTCCCTCAACTCTGTTGGCGACATTCTGTATGGTGGAATAGATATTGGCTGCGTATCTGGCAATATATTAATCCCGAAATCGATCTCTCTATTTGGCGGAATCCCTAGAAGCTCGTTCGGAAATACTTCAAGAAACTTATTCACGACCGGGACGGACTCGGGGGCAGACACTTCTGAAGTGGTGTCCGTAACCCGGACCAAATGATAAACACATCCCTTTTTAATCATCTTCGTGGCCTTAAGATAGGTGATGCATGGCTAGAATTCATGGTTTAACACGTTATATGCCTTATATTTTATGTGCGTTAATGATAAAAATACACTTTTTATGCACATAATGGAGTCTATTTCATGTGTAGGTGAATTGGAGATGGAAGCCGAGCTAAATGGATGCAAAAACGTCAAAAATACGCTCAAGAGGCGAAGAGGAGTGCACCGGGCTATAGCCGGGCGTTTGAGCCTTAAGTCCAGGCCTATCCTGGCGTTATCCAGGCGCCAAAGCCCAAACTCTAGGCATGGCCAGGTGTTATCCAGTCGCCAGAGCCCAAGCGCCAGACCATGCCAGGCGTTATCCAGGCGTTTGGCCTGTAACGCCTGGCCCCTGATCCGGTAAAATCCGAGTTTTGAAGAGTTTTAAGTTTTTTCCGGTTGGAATAGAAGTCTCCTACACGTTAGGGTGTATCACAAACATATAAATAGACCTAAAAAACAACTTGAAGCGGGAGAAGCCATTAAAGTGAAGAAAAGCCTGCGGATTACTACTCAGAAAAGCAAAAACACTGATTTTTATCTCCTTATTTCATGACTCTGTAATTCAATTATGCAAGTTATTTTAGAATTTGTTCTTATGAGTATGAGTAGCTAATTTTCTTAATCTAGGGTTTTGGTGGAACACGTTGGGGGATAAAATTATGGTGATATTAATATAGTTTGGTTGATTGTTCATCTCTATTTGTTCAACTACGTTCTTGTTGTAGTTAATTGAATGGACATAAATTAGCTCTGCATATTTAGTATGTATCTACTTGAGAGAGAGTGCATATTTAGGTAGTTGTTTGAACAACACCACTCCCGGAGTATAGACGAAAGTCATAGCCGAGGGTTTAAAAGTTGGATTAGAAATAACGATACTTCGGGTGAAATCTAAAGTGAACTGTAATGCAATCTAGCTAGCGTAACTTGAGAGAGTGCATCTAATATTGAGTAAAAGTTGCGTATTATAAAGACTTGATTGATACGTTAATTCCCTGTGGGATTGACTCTGGGCATAATACCCCGGATTATATTTGCAACGCCCGCTTAGTCTTTTATTAGACATAGTTGAGCGTGATCAAATTTTGGTGCCGTTTCCGGGGAATTTAACGGTGTTATCAATTGAGTTGGAAGAAATACAAAATTCTGAAATATAGTCAATGTTTTTCAAATTTTTGTTTATACATTGAAAGTTTAACGTTTGCTAACGTGTTACAGGTGCATGCCTAGAAAGTCATTGAGAACTGGTGAATTAGTTGAAGCGTTATCAGACTCCGAGAATGTTTTCAAGGCCCTAAACTGGACCAACCGGAAAAGCAAACAACAACTACCAATTTAACAAATTGAACCTGACATGGAAGATCCAAACAACAGGAACAATAATGGGGATGATGTGGTAGACCCAGTTGCTCAAATAGGGGAAGAGGTTCCGTTATATGACTGGGCACAACCCATAGCTGAGAATTTGGCCACTGCGATACTGGTCCCTCAGATACAGGCCGAGTCCTTCCAGATAACAAATAATATGCTGCACTTATTGCAGAACAAGGGACTATTCTCAGGGTCATACATCGAAGACCCCCAACAGCATTTGAAAAACATCCTGTCAATTTACAAAACACAGAGGTAGCCAAACGTCACTCAGGAGGCAATGAAACTGTTGTTATTTCCATTCTCAGTGACTGGCGCTGCCCAGATTTGGCTAAACCCACTCCCTATCAATTCCATTACCACATGGGAGGAGTTAGTTAATCAGTTCGTGAACAAATTTCAACCACCTAACAAGACTGCCCAACAAATCGATGAAATCTTGAGCTTAAGATAGAAACAAGTTGAAACATTGCAAGAGACACGAGAACGATTTAAGGGGAGGCTAGTTATCTGTCCACATCATGGTATTCCAGAGCAGATGTTGGGGCAGCATTTTTATATGGGTTTGGCTGATACTGTTGAAGTAAATGTTGATGCTTCGGCTGGTGGAGCATTCTTGAGCAAAACGTGGAGAGACAGTCAGATCCTACTTGATAAAATGGTACAGAATTAAGGATGGACAACCAGGAATGCACCTATTACTCCTGTAGTTCACTCAGTTCCATTAGATCCATCCAATACTATTGCAGAGAACGTAGCCACCTTGATAACACAGATGAGCATACAAACTAAGAAGGTGGAGGAATCAGGACAAAAAAAAGCAAGTACACATCATAGACACAACCAATGGGGGCTTATGCACATCGTGCATTAATCAACCACTTGGTAACCACTGGAATGCAGAATGTGATCACCTTCCTTATCCAGAAAATATGAATTATGTGACAAATTATGAACGTCAGAGACAAGAGGGGCAGAACTAGGGTCCACAAGTTCAACCATATAGACCACCTCACCAACATCAAAATAGTGGAAATATGGGTGCCATGAGACCACAAGGCAATGCAGCACCATATAAGAGGCCGCACGGTTATACCCATCATGAATCAACAACAATCATACTACCCTCCTCAGCAACAACAGGGGGAAGGCAAGAAGATAGGTTCTCCAGGTTAGAAGCTATGATGCAACAGGTTATTGGGTCAAATGCTAAGATCATCGAAAGAGTAGATGCCCATGACTCAGCTATTAAAAATATCAAAATGCAGCTGGGGCAGATTTCAAATACAGTTAACAATCGTCCTCACGGAACTTTACCTGCTGATACTCACGTGAATCCAAGGGACAGGGCCAAAAATAGTTAATGGCAGTGACTCTCCGCAATGGCAGAGACCTGGACCTAGAACAAGAAAGGAGGCATGAGAGTAGACAGACAAACACATTGGTGCAGGTACCTAATAAAATTGATGACTCAATTCCATTGACTAAGGGAACAGTGCAGCCAGCTGAAGGAGAAGTTAATAAGTAAGGTGAAGTTAAGAAAGAACTTGAGGAAATCCCAGAGCCAGCAGTTGAGGTGGTGGTGGAAAAGGAAAAAGAACAAATAACAGAAAAGAAAAGAGCACCAGCTCCATTCCCTCAAAGGCTGGCAAAATATCAGAAGAATGAGCAGTATAAGAAATTCTTGGACATGCTAAAGTAGATACATGTAAATATCCCATTGATGGATGCATTGAAGGTAATGCCTGGCTATGCTAAAATGATGAAGGACTTGATGTCCAGAAAATTTGACTCCCAGGACCTGGCTACTGTCACCCTTACCCAGACTTGTAGTGCAGTGGTGACACGTCCTATTGTTAAAAAGTTGGCTAACCCAGGGAGTTTTACAATTCCTTGTACCATTGGCAACTTCGCTTTCGGCAAAGCCCTATGTGACTTGGGAGCCAGCATTAATCTGATACCACTGTCTATATATAAAAGACTGGGGATTGGTAGAGCCAGCCCTACTTTTATGTTGTTGCAACTTGCTAATAGGACGGTAAAGAGACCGTCGGGTATTCTGGACGATGTGTTAATGCAAGTGGGGAAATTTGTATTCCCTGCTGACTTTGTGATCCTAAACTTTCGAGCAGATGAGGAAATTCCCATAATCTTTGGAAGGCCATTTTTGGCCACAAGAAGAGCTCTCATCGATTGTGAGACTGGTGAGCTTAAGATGAGGCTCAATGATGAAGAAATCACATTCAACGTGTAGAAGTCTATGAGGCGACCAAGTGAGTTCGCTAACTGCTCTCTTATTGATGTCGTGAACGTGATACTGAAAGAAGATGATGCATCCTTAACTATTGGGGATCCTTTGGCTGCATGTTTGATGAACTTAGATGATATGAACGGTGAGGAACTAGCAGAATAGGTATTATAATTGGAAGAAAAAGGGACATGGTCGAGGGTTCTTAAAATTGAACCATTACACTTGGAAAAGAGAGAGATCCCACCAGCCAAGCCGTCAGTTGAAGTATATTGGTTGATTTCCCAATGCACACGCAAGTGTACGTGGTCGACAAGTAATATAGGATTTTA
>ML398460.1:7175-54071 GCA_005239525.1 Nicotiana knightiana | reverse complement strand
TAATATTTATAGCAAAATAGTATAGAATTTGGGTGTGGTCAAAAAATAGTTGTTCACACCCAATTTAAATATGCAATGTAGAAGTATGTCGGATACAACTTAATTAAGCAGTTCAGGAAAAACAACAGGCAAGAATAAAGTAAAACCACCTAGGCATAGTGCAACTAGTAGCAAATAAGATGAAATAAAGTAAGGACAGGTAGGCATGCTTATTCTTAAGCTAACTACTCAGTTAACACAGGAAACAATAATATAGGAATTAAAATGAGTGATGCCATGGAAGGAAAAGTGGAATTTTAGCAACAATGACCCGTGGTACGCCCTCGTCACCTCACGTACACGGCGTCCATGTAACAAAATCAGTATAAGAATGCCTAAGGGGAAGTCCCAACAGAGAGTTAGGCAAGCCACTTACCTTGACTGCGCTAATCAACTCAGTACCACGCTCTTGCCACGAGTATCCAACTCCAGGTGGCCCAAATCTAGTCAACTCGATTGGATATTGTAATTATCATTTCAAGGAAACAAAATAGCTAATAAGTTCGAAGCTAATATGTGAAATTAGGAAATTCGCCCCAAAAGTCCCCTGGGCCCACGTCTCGGAATCGGGTAAAAATTATATTTTTCGGACACCCATTCACTCACGAGTCTAATCATATAAAAATTCTCTCAAATCGTATGTCAAAAACCCACTCAAAACTCAATAATTCGGTCTATGAAGTTCATGCAATATTTTCCAAATTTTCCACCCAAATTCGAATTTTAAAGACTAGATTTAAGTGAGGAATCATGGAAATTAATCTAAGTTGGGTAGAAATCACTTACCCAAGTTACCCAGGTGCAAAAGCTTCCAAAAATCGCCTCTCCCGAGCTCTCAAATTCAAAAATGGTGAAAATAACATAAACCCTCATACTTGTGTCTTTAAAAGACTGCCCAGGTATTTCTTCTATGCGATCACATACAATGAGTCGCAATCGCGGAGAGCATTCAGCCACGTCCCTAAAAACCTTCATTGCGATTGCGATTGCGTGGCTGCGATTGCGGACCTTCACGACCCAGAACTGCACGATCGCGGTTGGGGCCATGCGACCGCGTAGAACAAATATTGAAACTCCCCCAGACTAAGAATACTCTATGCGAACGCGATCCAGGTCATGCGATCGCGAAGACCAAGATTCCTACACACTGCGATCGCGGACCTCTTCTTGCGATCGCAGAGAACAAATTGCAGGACCTCTCACATTTACCTTACGCGATCGCGGGTGATCCCTTGTGATTGTAGAGAGCAAAATACTGCTGTAGAAAAACCAGAAAATCAGCTAAGGCTATCAGGCCAAAAATGCCCATTTGAATACCTGAGGCCCCCGGGACCTCCACAAAAATTACCAACCAACCCTAATACCTCATTCAAACTTGGTCGAGCCTTAAAAACACACCTCATTACATCCAAATCATCAAATATGCATAGATTCAAGCCTAAGAACTTATGAAAATTTTTAGAATTCACATTAGATTCCGAAACACGTCTAAACTCATCCGAATGACCTCAAATTTTGCACACAGGTCATAAATGACATTACGGACCTGCTGTCACTTTCGAAATTCCATTCCGAGTCCGATATCAAAATTTCACCTATCGGACGAAATCGCCGAAATTCTAACTTTCGCCAATTCAAGCCTAAATCTACAACCGACCTCGAAAACATATTCCGAACATTCTCCTAACCATGGAACCAACCAACGGAGCTAACGGAGTCGACGAAATTCTATTCCGGATCCGTCTTCACACAGCTCTAGCTACAACCTTATTTCAAAGGCTAAAATCCACATTTAAGGACTATGTGTCCAAAATCACTCCGAATTGTACCACTCAATACTCCGACAAGTTTCAATAACATAAATAGACCTGGAGAAGCAGTTATTGAGGGATCGGGGCGCTAAATCTCAAAACAACCAACCGGGTTATTACATTTCCCCCTCTTAAGAAAATCGTTCGTCCTCGAACGAGTATAGAAACATACCTGAAGCTGTGAAAAGATGAGGGTCCTGACTCCGCATGTCCTGCTCAATCTCCCAAGTCGCCTCCTCGACTGGATGACCCTTACACAGAACCTTGACTGAGGCAATATTCTTCGACCTGAGCTTTCTGACCTGTTTGTCCAATATAGATATAGGCTCCTCAACATATGATAGATCCTTGTCCAGCTGGCCTGAGCTAAAATCCAAAACATGAGTGAGATCAGCGTGATACTTCCGGAGCATGGAAACGTGGAATACCGGATGAACTCCTGCTAGGTTGGGAGGCAAAGCCAACTCATAAGCAACCTCTCCAACCTGCTGCAACACCTCAAAAGGGCCAATGAACCTCGGACTCAGCTTACCCTTCTTCCCAAATCTCATGACGCCCTTTATAGGCGATACCCGAAGCAAAACCCGATCACCAGCCATAAATTTCCGGTCCGCATAACTCTTCTGCCTGGACTGAGCTGTGCAAAGTCTCTCCTGAATCACCTTCACCTTGTCCAGGGCATCCTGAACCAAGTCTGTACCCAACAATCGGGCCTCGCCCGGCTCAAACCATCCTATTGGAGACCTACACCGCCTACCATACAAAGCCTCATACGTCGCCATCTAAATGCTGGACTAGTAGCTATTATTATAAGAAAACTCTGCAAGAGGCAAGTATCGATCCCATGACCCTCCAAAATCTATCACACAGGAACGGAGAATATCCTCGAGAATCTGAATCGCGCGCTCGGACTGCCCGTCTGTCTGAGGATGAAAAGTTGTACTCAACTCTACCCTGGTGCCTAACTCCTGCTGAACGGCTCTCCAGAACCGTGAAGTGAACTATGTACCTCTGTCTGAAATGATAGATACTGGGATACTGTGGAGGCGAACAATCTCTCTGATATAAATCTCAACCAACCTCTCAGATGAATATGTAGTCAGCACTGGAATGAAATGGGCTGATTTGGTCAGCCGATCCACAATCACCCAAATAGCATCATGCTTCCTCAAAGTCCGAGGAAGTCCAACCACAAAGTCCATGGTGATCCGCTCCCACTTCCACTCTGGAAGCTCAATCTGCTGAAGTAACCCTCTCAGTCTGATGCTCACATTTGACTTGCTGACAGTTGAGACATTTGGCTACAAACTCCAATATATCCTTCTTCATCCTTCACCACCAATACTGCTGTCTCAGATCCTGGTACATCTTCGCGGTACCCAGATGGATGGAATACTGCGAACTATGGGCCTCCTCAAGAATCAACTCCCGAAGCCCATCTACATTTGACACACAAATACGGATTTGCATCCTAATCACACCATCATCACCTATGGTCACATCCCTAGAATCACCCCGCCAAACTCTATCTTGAAGGACCAGAAGGTGGGGATCATCATACTGCCGCTCTCGAATGCGGTCATAAAGAGAAGTCCGAGCCACCACACAAGCTAAAACCCATCAAGGCTCCGAAAGGTTCAACCCTGCGAACTGACTGGCTAACGAATGAATATATAAGGCTAAGGGCCTCTCAACTGCCGGAAGATATGCCAAAATTACCAAACTCTCCGCCCGGTGACTGAAGGCGTCGGCCACCACATTGGCCTTCCCCGAGTGGTATAATATAGGGATGTCATAGTCCTTTAGCAACTCCAACCACCTACGTTGGTGCAAATTGAAATCCTTCTGCCTGAATATGTGCTGCAAACTCCGGTGATCCGTGAATATCTCACAGGGAACACCATATAAATAATGACGCCATATCTTCAGGGTGTGAAGAATCCCTGCCAAATCGAGATCATGAACAAGGTAGTTTTGCTCATGCACCTTCAACTGCTTGGATGCGTAGGTAATCACCCTACCAGCCTGTATCAACACCGCTCCCAGGCCAATACTCGAAGCATCATAATAGACTGTATAGGACCCTGAACCTGTGGGTAATACTAAAACTGGAGCTGTAGTCAGGGCTGTCTTGAGCTTTTGAAAGCTCTCCTTGCACTCCTTAGCCCATATAAAAGATGCACCTTTCTGGGTCAGTCTGGTCATGGTCACTGAAATGGATGAAAATCCCTCCACAAAACGGCGATAATACCTAGCCAAACCAAGGAAACTGTGGATCTCAGTAGCTGAAGTCGGTCTAGGCCAACTCTGCACCGCCTCTACCTTCTTTGGGTCTAGGAATGTCATAGAATCAAGCCAAAATTCACACTTAGAAAATTTGGCATACAACCTTTTCTCTCCCAAAGTCTAAAGTACGGTCCTCAAGTGCTGCTCATGATCCTCCTAGGACCGAGACTATACCAGAATATCATCAATGAACACGATGAATAAAATATCAAGATAATGCAAAAGTACGTTGTGCATCAGGTGTATGAAGGTTGTTGGGGCATTGGTCAGCCTAAATGACATAACAAGGAACTCATAGTGGTAATATCTGGTCATGAAGGTAGTCTTCGGGATATCTGGCTCCCGAATCTTCAACTGATGATATCTCGAACGCAGATCAATCTTGGAGAATACCCTTGCACCCTGTAACTGGTCAAACAGATCATCAATGTGAGGCAATGTGTACTTGTTCTTCACGTTCACCTTATTCAGTTGCCGGTAGTCAATACACATACGCATTGAGCCATCCTTTTTCTTCACAAATAACACTGGAGCACCCCAAGGTGATACACTCGGCCTGATGAAACCTTTGTCAAACAAATCCTGCAACTACTCCTTCAACTCTTTCAACTCAGGAGGAGCCATGCGATAGGGAGGAATGGAAATGGGCTGAGTACCATGCAACAAGTCAATGCCGAAATCAATGTCTCTATCGGGCGGCATACCAGAAGATCAGCTGGAAAAAAATCAGGATAATCCCTGACAACGGAGACTGACTCAACCGTAGGGGTCTCAGCACTAACATCTCTCACATAAGCCAAATACACATCACACCCCTTCTCGACCATCTGCTAAGCCTTAAGAAAAGAAATGACTTTGCAGGGAGTATACTCTAAGGAACCTCTCCACTCTAACCTCGGTAATCCTGGCATAGCCAGCGTCACGGTCTTGGTGTGACAATCAAGAATAGCATAGTAGGGAGACAACCAGTCCATACCAAAAATAACATCGAAATCTACCATGCTGAGTAAAAGTAAGTCAGCCCTGGTCTCAAAACCACTAATAACAATCAAGCACGACCGATATACGCGGTCCACAATAGGAGAATCTCCCACAGGATTAGAAATATATACGGGGGAACTCAAAGAATCCCGAGATATCCCCAAATGTGAAGCAAAGTAAGAAGATACATATGAGTACGTAGAACCTAGATCAAATAACACGAATTCATCCCTATAAAAAATAGGGACAATACCTGTGATTACCGAATCTGAAGCAACGGCCTCTGAGTAGGCTGGAAGAGCATAATATCTGGCATGGACTCCCCTTCTAGGGCGACCTCTACCTCGAGCTGTCTGAGAAGGTGGGGTAGCAACCGGGGCTGGAAGAATAGCTGGAGGACCTAGTGGAAGACGTGGAACCTGATAAGTCTGAGGTTGTGCACCCCTCCTAGCTCTAGGGCAATCTCTGATCACATGATGAGGGTAACCACATTCAAAACAACCCCTCGGAAGACGTGGCGTCTGCTGCTGACTCTAAACTAGCCTGTTGGATTGGCCAGTGATAGCAGCTCGAGTAGGAGGCACCTGAGATACTGGTGGTGCATAATAAGGCTCACGAGGTCTAGAAGAAGCTGGAATACCACTGACTGCTGGAAGAGCTGAATGAACGGGGCGACTCACAAAAACCCCTACCATAGCGTGTTTCTGGTGCACGGGCTTCTGAAAAATGACCAGTCTCTCGAGACCTCTTGGCCTCTCTCTCCTCTCTATCTCGGGCTAACATAGTCTCAATCCTCCGGGAAATACTCACGGCCTGCTGGTAAGTAATATCGGTCTCCAGCTCTCTGGCCATGCTGATCCGAATACTGGGGTGGAGTCCCTCAATAAAGCGTCGAACCCTCTCTCTGACAGTGACAACCAAAGCTGGTGCATGGCGAGCCAAATCACTGTAATGGAATGCATACTCTGACACAGTCCTGGTACCTTGGCGTAGCTGCTCAAACTCTGCATGCCAAGCATCCCTGAAGCTCTGAGGGAAAAACTTAAGTAAGAACATCTCGGAGAACTGAGCCCAAGTAAGTGAGGCTGCCTCGTCTGGGCTACACAGCTCAAAAGCACGCCACCACTGATAAGCTGCTCCCCACAGCTAGAAAGCAGTGAAAGAAACCCCACTCGTCTCCACAATACCCATAGTGGAGAGAATGCGATGACACCCCTCAAGAAAACCAGGGTGTCATCCGAAGCTAGTCCACTGAACTCAGGTGGGTGGTACTTCTTGTACCTCTCAAGTCAGAGCTGCTCTGCCTCAGGAACAACTATCCTAGTCTTACGCTGAGTTGGAGCTACTGGGGGCATTGGAATATACTCTGGAACCTTCCCAATATGAATCCCTTGCTCAGGAGTATGGTCTACGGGAGTCTGTGTCCCTCCCTCAGCCTAGGATGTAGCTGGAGCTATCGGAAGTAGTCTTGCCTGAGACAGAGTACTAAAGGCACCCAAGAACTGAGCCAATGTCTCCTGGATGGCTGGAGTAATAGTAGGGACCTCCTGTGCCCCTACAATTGCGGCCGCTGGAGACTCCTCTGCCCCTGATCTAGTCGGTGCTCAGGCTGCACCGCATGCTCGTCCTCTGCCCCGGCCCCTGCTTCTGGTAGCTCGGGTGCCTGGCACTCAGTACATCCGGTGCGGGTGCAAACCATCTGTAAGCAAGAATAGAATATAATTTAAGAATTTGATGACAGTAACTAGCACGATAAGGAATTCCAAAGAATTTGATTGTTCTTAATAGTTACATAGCCTCTCGAAGATAGATATAGACGTCTTCGCACCGATCCGCGAGACTCTAATAAACCGTCTTGTGACTTGTGACTCCTATTAACCTAGACGCTCTGATATCAACTTGTCACGACCCGAATTACCCTATGAATGGTCTCGTGACGGCACCTAGTCTCTACGACTATGTAAGTCTAAAATTTGCCGAAATAAGGAAAACAATAATAGAAATAGTAAAGAAGAAGCAATACTATAAAATTTAGCTGCTCAGCATTTACAGCTTTTACTTTCCCAAAAGCCGGAACATCACAAAGTCACAAACTCTGAACTACTGTAGCCCTATACAAGGGAATAAGGAAAGTGTATCTATATATCTCTTATATCGATACTAGAGTAGGAAGGGGACACGTGAGATCCTGCGCACGTGGCAGAATTACCTCGTGGTCTCCTGAGTAGCTGCTAAGATATGCCTAACCATTGTACGGTGCACTGGTACCTGTATCTGCACATGGGGAAAACATGCGCAGGAAAGGGCGTGAGTACTCCAGATTCGGTACTCAGTAAGTGCCAAGCCTAACCCAAGTCAAGTAGTGACGAGGTCAGGTTGAGGCTCTACTGAGTTTTAAAACAAGTCAATTATAAATTTAAAATAGTGAAATATAGATAAGCAATGATAAACATGATTAATGGAAACTAGAAAAAAAAATTAATAATAGAAAGAGAGCCCTCGACTCAGCACATCATATATCTCAACAGTAAATATGCAATGTTGTACAATGGGAATGCTCCCGGATCTCAGTCTGTAGTCCCAATTTAAATATGCTATGCAGTATAGGGGAAAAGCTCCTACATCTCCGTCCGTAGTCCCAAGTTATATATGCATTGCAGTACAGGGGGAAAGCTCCCGGATCTCGGTCCGTATTCCCAATTTAAATGTGCAATACAGTACAGGGGGAAAGCTCCTGGATCTAGGTCCGCAGTCCCAATTTAAATATGCAATGCAGAAGTATGTCAGATACAGCTTAATTCAACAGTTCAGGAAAAACAATAGGAAATAACAAAGTAAAACTACCTAAGCATGGTGCAACTAGTAGCAAATAAGAGGAAATCAAGTAAGGACAGATGAGCATTTTTATTCTTAAGCTAACTACTCTGTTAAGACATGAAACAATAATATAGGAATGAAAATAAGTGATTCCATGGAAGGAAAAGTGGAATTTTAGCAACAATGACCCGTGTACGCCCTCGTCACCTCACGTATACGGCATCCATGTAACAAAATCAGTATAAAAATTTCGAAGGGGAAGTCCGAACACAGAGTTAGGCAAGCCACTTACCTTGACTGTGCTAATCAACTCAATACCACGCTCTTGCCACGAGTATCCAACTCCGGGTATCCCAAATCTAGTGAATTCGATTGCATAGTGTAAATATCATTTCAGGAAACAAAATAGCTAATAAGTTCGAAGATAATACATGAAATTAGGAAATTCACCCAAAAAGTTCCTCGGGCCCACGTCTTGGAATCGGGTAAATATTATATTTTCCAGACACCCAATCACTCACGAGTCTAATCATATAAAAATCTCTAAAATCGGATGTCAAAAACCCACTCAAAACTCTATAATTCGGTCTATGAAGTTCATCCAATTTTTCCAAAATTTTCCACCCAAGTTCGAATTTTAAAGACTAGATTTAAGTTAGGAATCATGGAAATTAATCTAAGTTGGGTAGATATCACTTACCCAAGTTACCCAGGTGGAAAAGCCTCCAAAAATCATCTCTCCCGAGCTCACAAATTCGAAAATGGTGAAAATAACATAAACCCTCAGACTAGGGTCTTTAAAAGACTGCCCATGTATTTCTTCTATGCGATCGCGTACAATGAGTTGCGATCTCAGAGAGCATGCAGCCACGCACCTAAAAACCTTCATCACGATCATGATCGCGATTGCGTGACTGCGATCGCGGACCTTAACGACCCAGAGCTACGCGATCGCAGTTGGGGCCACGCGACCGCGTAGAACAAATATTGAAACTCCTCCAGACCAAGAATAATCTAGGCGAACGCGGTCCAGGTCATGCGATCGCGAAGACCAAGATTCCAACACACTGCAACCGCGGACCTCTTTTTGCAATCGTAGGACCTCTCACATTTACCTTACGCGATCGCAGAGTGCAAAATACTGATGTAGAAAAAAAATAAAACCAGCTAAGGCTATTAGGCAAAAAATGCCCGTTTGAGCATTCAAAACACACCCGCAACCTCAAGAAAAATTACCAACCAACCCTAATACCTCATTCAAACTTGGTCGAGCCTTAAAAACACATCTCATAACATCAAAAACATCAAATAAGCATAGATTCAAGCCTAAGAACTTATGAAATTTTTAGAATTCACATTCGATGTTGAAACACGTCTAAGCTTATCCGAATGACCTAAAATTTTGCACACATGTCATAAATGATATTACGGACCTGCTGTCGCTTTCGGAATTCCATTCCGAGTCCGATATCAAAATTTCACCTATCCACCGAAATCGCCGAAATTCTAACTTTTGCCAATTCAAGCCTAAATCTACAACGGACCTCAAAAACACATTCCAAACAAGCTCCTAACCCCGGAATCACCCAACGGAGATAACGGAGTCGACAGAATTACATTCCATATCCGTCTTCACATAGCTCTAGCTACGACCTGATTTCAAAGGCTAAAGTCCACCTTTAAGGACTATGTGTCAAAAATCACTCCGATTTTTACCACTCAATACTCCGATAATTTTCAATAACATAAATAGACATGGGAGAAGCTATTAGGGGATTGGGGTGCTAAATCTCAAAACAACCGACCAGATCGTTAAAACAGCCTTTCAGTATTTACATACTCTCAGTGTTCTCAATATTTCATTGGAGGCTTCATAGACTAGAGTAACAGTTAGATAGAATCACATGTTTTTCATGTTAAACATTGTTGGCTTCAGATGTGTTTCAGACTTATATTATCACACTTTGATGTATGTCATTCAAACTTTCAGTACATCAACATATGTTAGTTTATCTTTCACATACAATATTTTATGATATCACATGTTGATTCAGCCAATTGGTTCGCTTGGTCACATGTAGTCAGGAACCGGGTGCTATGTTACGTCTAGGCCCAGGTTCGGGGCGTGACGAAGCTTGGTATAAGTGCACTAGGTTCAAGTGTCCTAGGTAGTTTATGAAGCCGTATCTAGCGTAGTTTATTTTGTTGGTTGAGTTCATTAATTCTTCTTAGTAATCGAAGAGGCTAGTTGAATAATTTATTAAACCTAGTTAGGAGGATGATCAAAAGAGGTTTTCCTAAAGACCAACCCACTACGAATTCTTGCATATCTTCATCGAGCTTAAATTGGTTCATATTTGTGAGGTTGAGACTTAATTGAGAGGGGAGTTTCCACTAAATGTTTGAACTAATAATTGAGTGAATTCGAGAGACTCACTTAAACATTAGAAGTGAATTAACTAGAGTTAAATCCCAGAAAAATATCTTGTACCTATCCAATCAACCCCTATCTTCTCCCATTGATATCTTCCTTGCTTACTTTTGTTCAATTGTCATTAGTCAATTAGCTCTAAATTCTTAGTTAATTTTAGTTTTACTTCACATAATTCTCAACTATTGATCATCTTGGATAACAATCTAGCTACAAACTACAAGAATACTGTTTAAATCCAATCTATTTGGATACGATATTATATTATACTATATTCGACTAGCGAGCATAATTTTGTGTTGTCTTTTAGGCTCATCAAATTTTGGTGCCATTTTTTGGGATTGGAAAACAATAGTGTTTGAAATAGTTTGTAGTGCTAAATGAGGAATTTTTTATTTTTATTTTATTTTATTTTTCCCTTTTACGGTTGGTGTTCTTTGACTGCGCGCAGTTG
Organism: Nicotiana knightiana; assembly: GCA_005239525.1. Lineage (NCBI taxonomy): Eukaryota > Viridiplantae > Streptophyta > Magnoliopsida > Solanales > Solanaceae > Nicotiana > Nicotiana knightiana. The sequence continues at coordinate 43,252 of ML398460.1, read as the reverse complement.
CAAGTATGAATGGCGCATGACTTGATCTTCTTAGAAATTGCTACTACCATACGAACCAAAAATAGAAAAACAACTACGATAGTTGAGGAAGGAGAGAAATCTCCCTGAGAATATCAAGAAGTTTTGGTGATCCTCAACAAAAGAAAATATGGCTCGAGATGATGTAATATAGATTTGGCTGCAAGAGACGAAGCCTAACAATGAGAAAAAGCTGCACAGGATGCTGAAGAAGCATCTATTATAGATGCACAACACATTTATGTAGAAGAGGTGGGTCATAGACTTTATCAAAAACAACCCATAGCTGCAGACCAGTGCAGAAAAATAGCTCCGGGTACTGGGAGACCACTTGGTGATTACGCTAGACTGATCTACAACCAAGGTTTGTTAGGTATTCGACCACCTCCAGTTGCAACTAATTACTGTGTCTTCATAGGAAATATGGATGAAGATCCAAAAAACCATCTAATGGACTTTGAGGAGATTATGAACACCTTTAAATACAATGTTGTTTCACAAGATGCAATTTACTTAAGGGCATTCACTTCAAACTTAAAGATGATGCGAAGCAGTGGTTCGAAGCTTGCCCCGGGGATCAATTAGAACATTGGAGGAGATGACCAGAAAATTTCTTGATAAATATTTTTCCTCAGCAAAAGCGGGCAAGTGTAGAAGAGAGATCCATAACTTCTGCCAGAAAGATATTGAGACAGTGTTTGAAGCTTGGGAGAGGTTTAAGGAGATAGTTCAAAAGGGTCAACACCGTGGAATTGAACTTTATGCAACTCCAGGATTTTTTTGATAGGTTGACACCGGCTTCATGTAGAAATTGATCAATGCAATTGGAGGTCCGTTGATGAGGAAGACACAAGAGGATATAGTCACTATTCTTGATGAATTGTCTGAAGATACAAATCAGTGGCCCTCTAAAAGTGCTGAAAGAAGAAGAGTTACTGGTGTTCACCATGTTTATGCTAACACATCTCTGCATGTACAAATTGATGCCACGACCAAGGAGATAAGGAAGCTGACTTTAGCTTCAATACAAAGTGAGAATCATGTAGCTTATGATATATATGGAAAAGGAAACCCTACTCATGAGTGTTAGGCCTTAAGTGAGGAAGTGAATGCTATGTGGAATTACAACTCTAATGCAATGGGTCAGAGACTCCCTAGTTTTTCATGGAGATCACCTAGGGGTATAACAAATGCGTGGAAACAGAATAATCTTAGACCCCAGGGACAAGGAGCTTCAGTTTTCCATAATCAGTAGAGGCAACAATTTCAGTCTTAATAGCCCATTCAGTTTGGTTAGAAGATCTCATGAAGTCTTTTATTCAGAAAACTGATTAGAAGATCGAAATTCATAGCCCATCTATGAGGGAACATGGAATATCATTCAAGGATATAGGTACTGGTCTTCAAAATCTGGAGAGACAAGTGGGACAAATTGCAACAATTTTGTCTGAAAGGATCCCAGATACTCTACCTTTTGATACCAAAAGAAGCCCCACAGAAACAATGAATGTTGTAACTCTGAGATTGGAGAGATAAGGTCGGTGCCAATATCTTTGCCGCTGGCTGATAAAACCACTGTGATACCCGAGGGGATAGTGGAAGATGTCTTAGTGTGGGTAGATAAGTTTGTGTTTCCTGTAGATTTTATAGTGGTGAATATGGAGGAGAATAAGGAGGTCTCTCTCATGTTAGGAAGACCATTCTTAGCAAAGGGTAGAGAAATATTATATATACACGAGAGAAGACTCAGGCTTAGAGTGCATGAGGAGATTGTGACTTTTGAGATGAATGTAGAAACGCGGGTGAAAAAAGAGATGCCAACTGCAAGTATTGAGTGGAAAGTGAAGATCCCAAAAGAGAAGGCTGCATCGAGTGAGAAAAATAAGTGTAGGGCGTACCCCAAGAAGGCTGAGAAGAAGTTGTATGCATGGATGTGCACATTAGCTCGAAGGAGAGAAATGGAGCACGACTTCGACTCAGGACCCGACTAGATTTTTAGAGTTTCCTTTACCTTATGCTTTTTAATTGTGGTTTATAGGGTCATGGCACAACATAAAGTGTGGGGTAGAGGGATAATTGTATGTTGTATGTATATATTTTATGTGATGACCCAAAAAAAGTCATCTCTCATTTTATAAGTCAAAACTGTGTTTCGAGGCCTTGAAAACCTCCCTTTTTTTCTCACCTCATTTTGCGTAGGCAGTCCGGGAGTATATCCGAAAAGCTGTTATAGGAAAAATTGAGGAAAATGCTAAGTTGCTTTTAAACTAGTAAGATATGTGAAGCATATTAGTATGTAAGTGAGTTGAGTGCTAGAATTAATTATATGTGTAATTAGTTAAATGGAAGATTGTAGTGTACACTAGAAATTTATTAGTACTATTGACTAAAGTAGCACATGGTCATAAGCCATGGGATGTGGAAAAGTGGTAGTAAGTGTCATATATATATACATGCAAAGATATGTGGTATTTCCATGTAATGAAATGTTGGCCAAGGGATGACACATGTAAAGAGGAACTTTAATGGGCTTCCATATTCCATTAATTTGGCCAAGGGTGGAACTAAGTGTCATAACACTTAAAGTGCATGGCTAACATGTGTAAAGTTACTTAAAGTGCATGGCTAACATGTGTAAAGTTACTTAAAGTACATGGCTAACATGTGTAAAGCTACTTAAAGTGCATGGCTAACATATGTAAAGCTACTTAAAGTGCATGACTAACATGTGTAAAGTTACTTAAAGTGCATGGTTAACATGTGTAAAGTTAGTGATGAGTCATGGGGTAAGCTTAAGGCTCCCAAACGTGGCAGCAATTCAAGCTCAATATGGTGACTCTTATGTTCATGAAATAGGTGGCAAAATCTAGCAAACTTAGTGGCTTAGTCATCCCAATAGGTGGGGGCCACAAACTATGATTTTAAAAAGAACCGCATCTTATTTTTTGCTAGCAAACGGATGAAAGCTTCAAAGAGTGATTATAAAATGTATAGTTCCATTCTCTTACCTATCTCTTAGAAACATTACCATCCAAATCACAATAGAGTAGAGAAAAATTACAATCCAAATCACAAGAGAGCATCAACCAAGAACATAAGAAACGTTATCCAAATCACTTTCTAAGCTAAAGAGCATAGTAACGTTGTTGCAAAGCTCTTGAGGAAATGTTTCGGCCATGATTTTCTTTGCATACGCAACGTGATTTCGTTCATATTTTCATTTGACTTGTTCCATGTTTTGTCTCAATTAACGTGTGTTCGAAGATTATCAAGAGAATCGACTCAAATACAAGTGAATCAGAGGCGAATTCTAAAGGGAAAGCGGTAATTAAGGCTTGAGTTTGGCCGTGGAATTCGGGATAAGTGTTTAGCTTAACCTTAGCTTGAGGGATTAGTGTTATGTTCAACGTATAGGAGTGGTGACAAGTATCTATACGTTGGTGTCAAGCATGCCCGTTAGTTGAATATTGTGATTTATGTGATTTTTCATTAAGCACTACTTAGGTTAAATTTGATAATCATCCATGATGATAGCATCTCATTGGTATTTTCTATTGTTGAGTATTGGTTTAACAACTAAGTGAGATTTTTTATAGTTGTCTCCCTTGTCGGGATGATATCGATTCAACTGTTTTTTTTCCTTGCTGGGATGTTACATTTTTATTGTTGTTTATGTTATTAATTTCCTTACCGGATTGTTGTTATTGATTTTCTTGGGTGAGGAAGAGTGTTAAAGCACGAAGGGTGATGCCATGTATGATATTGTGAGATAGTGTAAAAGCACGAAGGGTGATGTCGTGCCATATTATGAAATTAAAAGCACGAAGGTTGATGTCGTACTGTTTCTATTTATTTATTATGAGGATGAGAGTAAAAGAACGAAGGGTGATGTTGTGCATTCTATTTGTTATTTGGTGAGGATGAGAGTAAAAGCACGAAGGCTGATGCCGTGAACTTGTTTTTGTGCTAATACTTCTGTTGTTTAAATTGATATCTAATTTGTTGCTTTACTTCGTTATTTCCCTTACTTGATATTTCCTCCCCTCAGCATGTCCCCTTTTCTTTATATTTAGCTGCTTATTTGTTGTTGTTATTATTGTCGCAGTATATGATTAAACTGCACAGTTTTATTTGATTGTCTTGTCCCAGCCTTGTCACTACTTCGCCGAGGTTAGGCTCGACACTTACTCAGTACATGGGGTCGGTTGTACTGATACTGCACTTTGTACTTTTTGCGCAGATCCCGGTACTAGACCCTTCGGACCATAGATCGAGGTTGCTACCTTCAGTTCAGTGGAGACTGTAGTATTTCTTTCCTGTCTTACGTACTTCTGAGACAGTAGTATTTTGTTTGTTCAGACCTCTATTTGTAGTATTCATAGACAGTCCATGAAATTGTGACACCAAATTCAAGGGAGTTGTTATTATGGATTTTGTAATAGTAAATAATTGTTAAAAATAAGGAAACAATATAGAATAACCGTTAACATTTCCTAGCGGGTTCAATGTTAGGCGCCATCACAGTCCCGACAGTGGGAAATTCGGGTCGTGACAAGTTGGTATCAGAGAACTAGGTTGCTTAAGTCTCACAATTCACGGACAAACTTAGTAGAGTCTGAGGGATCGGTACGGAGAGATCTATTCTTCCCTGTCGTGTGGTTTGATTTCTCAATGCTAGTTAACTTTCTACTCTATTCTCTCGCAAATGGAGAGAACACATGTTTCTTCATCCACTGATCAGCAGCCCGAGTCCCCAGTTGCAGCTCCTACGAGGGGCCGAGGACGAGGCTGAGTCGTGCACGAGGCTGAGGCAGGGATAGAGCTCAGACCAGAGCAGCAGCCCCAGTGGCGGAGCCTCAGGTAGAGTTTGTTGATGAGGTTCCTACCTAGACAATCCCGGTTGGGCCAGCTCAGGTTCCCGAGGGTTTCATTGCTACCCCTGTACTCCAGGATGCTCTGGTCGTCTAGTGGGCCTCATGGAGAGTGTCTCTCAGGTAGGTTTACCTCCTTCAACACCAGTCGTCTCTCAGGCTGGGGGAGGAACCCAAACTCCCGCTACTCGCACTCCGGAGCAGATGGCTCCTCAATTTTAGATGCCAGCAGCTTAGACAGTTGGGGTATTTTAGCCGGGTGTTGTGGCGAAGACCAGTGATGGAGCAAATATGTTTGATGATGTTTTGTGGAGATTGGACAGGTTCACCAAGCTGTTTACTACTACTTATAGCGGTGCATCTTCAGAGGATCCCTAGGACTATTTGGATAACTGTCACGAGGTTCTACGGAACATGGGGATAGTGGAGACCAATGGGGTCGACTTTGCTACTTTTCGTCTGTCAGTTCCCGCTAAGACTTGGCAGAGATATTATTGTTTTGTTAGACCAGCCGGGTCACCTCCTTTGACTTGGGCCAAGTTCTCCGATTTGTTTCTAGAAAAGTTCCTTCCTATCACTTAAAGAGAGGATTATTGGAGGTAGTTTTAGCGTCTCCAGCAGGGTTCTATGATCGTTACTCAGTATATGACCAGATTCATTACCTTGGCTTGTCATGATATTATGATACTTCCCACCGACCGAGAGAGGGTGAGGATGTTTATTGAGGGACTAGCTCTGCCGATCATATTGTAGATGGCTAGAGAGGAAGGGCGTGATATTTCTTTTTCAGGATAGTCAATATGGCCAGACGAGTCGAGATGGTTCTATCGCAAGGGAGTGGTCAGGAGTCTGACAAGAGGCCTCGTCATTTTGGTTAGTGGTGCTTCATCTAGAGGTAGGGATTCTTTTTGTAGGGGCTATCCTCTTAAGCCGTTTCATTCAGCACTTCAGGTTTCTCGCAGTGCTCCAGGTGGCCGTGGTTCCTACATGCAGTATTCTAATCAGTTGCCCTACAGTGCACCACCAGCTCCTAGCAGTGCACTGCAGCTCCAAAGTTTTCAAGGTGGTTACTCAGATCGTCAGGGTCAGTTTCAAGGCCAGCAGTCTTAGCAGCCGAGATCTTGTTATACATATGGTGGTCAGGGCAAGATTTCTAGATATTACCCTCGAGCCTCGAGCAGTTCTCAGCACCAGGGTTCTTCTGCCATGGTTCCAGCACCAGGTCTTCCACCGTCCTCTCAGCCAGTTAGAGGTGGGGGTCGAGGTGTTAGGGGTGGAGGTCAGGCCGTTAGAGGTGGAGGCCAGACCGCTAGAGGTAAAGGTCAGCTAGTAGGAGGTCATCTTAGGGATGTAGTTCATATTGGTGGGGCTCAGCCCCGATGCTATGATATTCTAGCCAGACCTGAGGCTGAGGCCTCCGATGCAGTTATCACAAGTATGGTTTCAGTTTGCAGCAAGGATTCTTTAAGTCTATTTGATCCAGGGTCCATATATTCCTATGTGTCATCTTATTTTTCCCCTTATTTAGTCATGCCTCATGATTCTCTAAGTGCCCCTGTATATGTGTCTACACCGGTGGGTGATCCTATTGTGGTAAATCGTGTCTACCGTTCGTCTGTAGTGGTTATTGGGGGTTTGGAGACCAGCGTAGATCTTCTACTCCTTGATATGGTAGATTTTGATGTCATTTTGGAGATGGATTGGTTGTCGCTGTGTCATGCCATATTGGACTGTCACGCCAAGACTGTGACCTTAGAATTGCAGGGGTTGCCTCGACTGAAGTGGAGAGGGACTCCTAGTCATTCTTCCAGCAGGGTTATCTCTTATATGAAGGCTCAGTGCATGGTCGAGAAGGGGTGTTTGGCCTATTTGGCATATGTTCATGATTCTAGTGCCGAGGTTCCTCCTAGGGACTCTGTGCCCATTGTCCATGAGTTTCCAGAGGTATTTCCTACAGACCTGTCAGGTATGCCACCCGATAGGGATATTGACTTTTGCGTTGATTTTGTACCGGGCACTCAACCCATTTTTATTCTGCCATAACGTATAGCCCCACCAGAGTTGAAGGAGTTGAAAGAATAGTTGCAGGATTTGTTTGATAAAGGCTTTATTAGGCTTAGGTTTTTGCTTTGGGGTGCGCCAGTGTTGTTCGTTAAGAAGAAGGATGGATCGATGAGGATATGCATAGATTATCGGCAGTTGAACAAGGTTACCATCAAGAATAAGTATCCATGGCCGAGGATTAATGAATTTTTTGACCAGATTCAGAGTGCCAAGGTATTTTCGAAGATTGATTTGAGATGTGGCTACCATCAGTTGAGGATTAGGGCATCCGATGTCCCTAAGATAACTTTTCGCACTCGGTACGGGTATTATGAGTTCTTAGTGATGTCATTCGGGTTGAAAAATGCCCCAGCAACTTTCATGGACTTGATGAACCGAGTGTTCAAGCCTTATTTGGGTTCCTTTGTGATTGTCTTCATTGATGATATTCTGATTTATTCCCGCAGCCGGGAGGAGCATGAGCAGCACCTTCGATTCGTTCTCTAGACTCTAAAGGACAGTCAATTATATGCCATGTTTTCAAAATGTGAGTTTTGGTTTAGTTCAGTTGAATTTCTTGGTCATGTTGTGTTAGCAGAGGGTATTCAGGCGGATCCTAAGAAGATTTCAGCGGCCAAGGATTGGCCTAGACCCACATCAGCCACAAAGATCCAGAGTTTCTTGGCTCTGGCAGGCTACTACCGTCGGTTCATGGAGGGGTTCTCGTCCATTGCAGCACCGATGACTAGGTTGACTCAGAAGGTTTCCTAGTTCAGGTGGTCAGATGAGTGTGAGGCGAGTTTTCAGAAGCTCAAGACAACCTTGGCCACATCGTCGATGTTGGTTTTTCCCACAAGTTTAGGGCCATATACTGTGTATTGTGATGCTTCTCGGGTTGGACTTGGTGTATTGTTGATGAAGGATGGAAAGGTTATTGCATATGCTTCGCGTCAATTGAAGATGTACGAGACGAATTATCTAGTTCATGATTTGGAGCTAGCAGCCATTGTCCACGCACTAAAGATTTGGAGGCATTATTTATATGGCGTGTCATGTGAGGTGTTCACGAATCACAAGAGTTTGCAATATTTTTTCAAGAAGAAAGAGTTGAATTTGAGGCAAAGGAGATGGTTGGAGCTGTTGAAAGACTATTACATCACCATCTTATATCATCTGGGGAAGGCCAATGTGGTGGCCGATGCTTTGACTAGGAAGTCAGCCAGTATGGGTAGCCTTGCTTATATTCTGGTCGAGGAGAGACCGCTTGCTTTGGATGTTCAGGCTTTTGCCAATCGATTCATAAGATTAGATGTTTCTGAGCCTGGTCGTGTTCTAGCTTATACAGTTGCTCGTCCTTCATTATTTGATCGTATTCGGGATCGACAGTATGATGATCCTTATTTGTGTGTCCTTAGGGACACGGTGCGGCACGGTGGTGCCAAGCAGGTTACAGTTGGTGATGATGGAGTTTTACGGATGTGGGGTCGTATTTGTGTTCCCAACGTGGACGGACTTTGTGAGTTTTTTTTAGAGGAGGCCAATAGTTCCCGGTATTCCATTCATCCAGGCGCCACAAAGATGTATCAGGATTTGCGGCAACATTATTGGTGGAGGAGGATGAAGAAGGACATTGTGGCATATGTAGCTCGGTGTTTGAATTGTCATCAGGGTAAGTACGAGCATCAAAGGCCTGGTGGATTGCTTCAACAGGTTGAGATTTCTAAGTGGAAGTGGGAGTGTACAACCTACCCCATATACTGAGTATGTGCCGAGCCTAACCTCGACGAAGTAGTGACGAGGCTACAACGGGGCATTAATCTGTAAACAATATATAACAAAGAAAGAAGGAAAAAATCTAAAATAAACAAAACAATAACTGTAGAAATAATTAGAATAACTCAGCCACCTTTTCCAGCTCTCAGCTATAACCAAATCTCACATAAGTTCCAACTTTCCAAACTTTGATTTTAAAATAAAAGTAAATGCAAAATATGAAAAGTAGTAAAGTAAAACAGTAAGCTTTCAAATCTTTGCTTTTCAAAATCAGTAAAACATAAGTATCCTCCCTTATCGCTCCTTGTTGCTGCGTGCAACCCGCTCCCACCTGTCCACCCTATTGCTCCTCCCTATATATATGTCACCCTTATTGCTCCTGTTGCAGCATGCAAGCCGATCCTACCTGTCCACCCTTATCACTCCTTGTTGCGGCATGCAACCCGCTCCTACCAGACATATCATATCACTTCATTTATGAAAATTTTCACAATTCAGGCCAAAACCTTTCACAATATTTTTGTCTCGACAATTATAAACAGAATTCGGTACAACTCATAAACTTCATCAATTATCATTTCACAATGAGACCAACCGAAATATATATAATCAAATACTGTCAAACAACTCATCCTTTTTATGTAACACAATGAAACCAAGGGAAGAACCAACACTTCCTAATAATTGAAACAATATCTAACAATAAGTTAACGAAACCAAGTAATCATGGAGATATCAATGAGCATAAAACAATCAATCCATGAATCACATAAGTTGGAAACGGGAAAAGGGATCGTGTTTAACAACCAAATTGGTGGTGCATAGATACTCGTCACCTCACTTATATACCACACACATGCAAATTCACATAGCAATTAAGTGGGGATTCCTATTCCCTCAAGTCAAGGTTAAAAAAAACACTTACCTCAATCTCACAAGCAATCACTGCTCTAGCACGGCCTTTCCTATAGAATTTGGCTCTAACCCGCTCGAATCTAATAATAATTGGTTCAATATCATCAATTATTTCTTAAAGGAATTAACTTTAATGAAACTCTATAGTTTTCCTATGTTTTCTTATCAAAATACAAAAATCGACCTCGGGCTCGCTTGGTCTAAACTCGAGGTTTGGACTAAAACCCGTTTACCCAATCTCCCCCGAGCCCGGATAAACAATTGGTTTTCGAATCCGACCTCAATTTGATATCTAAATCCCCAAATTTTGAAATTCCTAAGTTCTACCCAAAAACCCCAATTTTTCCATGAAAACTCCAGATTTTTGGTTGAAATCTTGTTAAAAGTTGTTAAGGAGTAAAGGGAATTAGTTAGAGATCACTTACCAATGATTTGGATAGGTTTGGGTCTTTATAAAAACTTCCTATAGAGGTTTAGGACTTGATAGAATTGAAAAAGAAGTGAAACACCCATCTAAAATCTGATTTAACAGGGTGCGGACCTCGCATTTACGAAATGGGGTTCGCATTTGTGAACCCTTCAATTTTGGACAGTCATTGCATTTGCGATAAATTTGTCGCATTTGCGATATTTCGCTGCCTCGCACTTGTGAAAAAGAATCTCCCATTTGCGAGATCTGGGGCTGGCCCAGGACTTCGCAAATATGAAGCCTGATCTCGCAAATGCGAGATCAGATGCCTGCAACACCAGATTTTCAGTTGTGATGAAATTTTCTATGTCTAGCCACTTCGTAGCCTACCTGAAACGCACCCTAGCCCTCGGGGCTCCAGACCAATCATGCACACAAGTCTAAAAATATCATACGGACTTGCTCGTGCAATTAAATCATCAAAATAATATCAAAATCTACAAATTTTACCTCAAAATTCCAAATTTCCTCAAGAACACTCAAATTTTTAACTTTTCAACCAAACGTCCGAATCACGTAAAACCAACTCCGATTCCAATCAAATCTCACAGATAGGACTTAAATATCATAAGAAACTTGTTCCGGGCTCCGTAACCAAAATACGGGCCCGATACCAACTTGTTCTTCAAAAATTGTTTCTTCAAATTTACTCCAGATTTTTGAAACTTGTTCTTCAAAAATTGTTTTCTAAGGATAGGGACCTCGGAATTCAGTTCCGGGCATACGCTGTCACGACCCGATATCCCACGTCCAGGCCGTGATGGCGTCTAACATTGAACTCGCTAGAAAAGCCAACGTAACTAGTTATTCTGATTTATTCCTTGTTGTTTACCATTTTTATAAGTGACATATATGAACAAATAGATAAGAGAAATGCGGAAGGTAAGAAATTCAACATCTTAAATAAATAATTCGCAAAAAGGATCTCCTTAAAAATACCCCAAGAATGGTGTCACAAATTCACGAACAGTCTAAGATTTTTACTACAAACAATGTCTGAACAAAACAATGCAACTGTCTCGGGAATACAGGAGAAGACAGAAATAAAGAGGAATAAGATAGGAGGTGATGCCAAGGCCTGCGGACGCTTGCAGGACTACCTCAGCGTCGCCTGTGGGCTGAAGGACACTCCCTCGATCACTGTCCACCGGGTCCGGTACCGTTATCTGCAAAACATAAAGAAGTGCATGTGTAGCATCAATACAACCGACCTCATGTACTGAGTAAGTGCCGAGCCTAACCTCGGCGAAGTAGTGACGAGGCTAAGACACGACAAACAATAAACACCTGTGAAATTCAATAATATATAATAGAAATAACGGCAGGAAGTAAACAGTTAAGTACAATTACGGGAAGAACATGCCAGGGTAAAACAGAGGAAAAACACTTATTGGGTAACAAAAACCTGGTAACCGACTAGAATCAGAATAACAACAGGGAATAAACAAGTGCACGGCATCACCCTTCGTGCTTACTCTCATTCTCACCAAGACAAGTGCACGGCATCACCCTTCGTGCTTTTAATATAAATCATGCACGGCATCACCCTTCGTGCTTTTACCTCTCTATATCGGCACGACATTAACCTTCGTGCTTTTAATATGAATCATGGCACGACATCACCCTTCGTGCTTTTACCTCACTATATCGGCACTACATTAACCTTCATGCTTTTAATAGGAATCATGGCACGACATCACCCTTCGTGCTTTACACTTTTCCTTGCCCAACAATAATCAGAACAACAATTTGACGATGAACAACCACAATACAAAACATAATTTACAACATCTCGGAAATGGAACAACAACAGAAATATCACTGTCCCGGCAAGGGAACAACAATAGAAATATCACCGTCCCGGCAAGGGAATAAGAACAGAAATATCACTGTCTCGGCAAGGGAACAACAATAGAAATATCACCAACCCAGCAAGGGACCCATCTATAACCAATCTCACTGAACGTACAACATAACCAAAATGATCCTCCACCGAACAACTAATCAATAGTGTTCCCAACCAAATATTTCCAACAATTGAATAATCTCCCAAAAGTAGATACTACTTCATAACACAGTGGATAACAAAGAAAGGCACATATACCATAAGATATGACTCACAGTCATGCTTGACAACAAGGTATAGGTACTCGTCACCTCGCCTATACATTGAACATGATAATAACACGAAGCACATAAGACTAAACACCTATTCCCTCAAGCTAGGGTTAGGCCAAACACTTACCTCGATTCCCAAGAATTCAATCAAGCCTCTAGCACTGCATTACCTCTCGAATTCAACTCCGGAACAACAATATCTAGACATAATTAACTTAAGTATATCAATAACGACTCAATAAATTGATCCCATAGCCTAATTATCCATTTCCTAGAATTCTTCCAATAATTCCAAAAATTGACCCCGGGCTTGCTCGCTCGGATTCAATAATTCTCGAAGGGAACACTCACCCAAAGCCTAAGGATCATTAATATACGATTCTTACTTGATTTCATGGCCAATTCATAGAAAATTCTCAAATGATTACAAGTTCTAGGTTACTACCCAATTTCTTGATTTTAGCACTAATTTATGTGGTTAATTAAGCTAGAAATCCATGCATGAAGCTAATTTTTGAGTAGAGTTCACTTACCTTAGGAGACCAGGTCGTTAGCCCTTAACAATTGAGGAAAATCGTCCAAGGAAGAAGAAAGAAATGAGAAAAATGGGTTTAAAACTCGTATATAAAACACACTGCCTGCACAGTGATTCCGCTTCTGCGGCTCGGGGACCGCACCTGCGGAAATGGGCTAGGGATCCTGGGCTCGCACCTGCGGAGTGGAGACTGCACCTGCGGCTCCGCTCCTGCGGAATATTTTCTGCACCTGCGATAATGGCCAGGCCATTCGGTGATCGCACCTGCGATGTTGGGGACCACAGGAGCAGTCCCGCACCTGTGACTAGGCAACCGCACCTGCGGCCACACCAGAACAGGTGCACCAGCAGGCACTTAGGCCCAATCGAGCCCTAGTCCAAATATACCAACGAGTCACAAATCATAATACAGACTCGCTCGAGCCTTTGGAACACTCAAAACAATGCTAAAACGCGCAATCACGCCCCCAAACCTCAAGAACCAAACTTAGGAACTTTAAGTTTTCTAGACTTCACTAACAACGTGCCGAACTGACCTATACAACTCGGAATGACACCAAATATACACACGACTTCAAAATCATCCTACGAACTTATTCGACTAATTAAACCACTAAAATAACATCAAAACAATTAATTAAGCTCAAAAATCCATAGAATTTTCTCAAACTTCTAAATTCTCCAATTTTTATCCGAAACACGTCAAACCAAGTCCTTTTTACACCAAATTCCACGGAAAACTCGCATAAAATATGTTAAACCTGTTCCGGGCTCCGGAACCATAATACGGGCCCGGTAACATAGATTTCACATCAAAGTTCATTTTGAAAAGTCTTTCTTATTTTCAGAAAACAATTTTCTTTAAAAATTTATTTCTCGAGCTTGGGACCTCGGAAATTGATTCCGGGCATACACCCAGGTCCCATATTTTCCTACGGACCCCTCAGAGACCGTCAAATAGTGGGTTCGGGTCTGTTTACCAAAAATGTTGACCGAAGTCAACTTTATCCTATTAATTATCATAAATTCAATAGTTCCACACATTTCCACATAAAACTTCCCAGCTACGCGCTCGGGTTGTGCACGCACATTGAGGTGATATTAACGGAGGCTTTCGGGGTCTCGAAACACAGTTTCTGCTAAATTACACACGCCTAGGTCCCATATTTTACTACGAACTTCCCGGGATCGTCGGAACACAGATCCGGGTCCGTTAACTCAAAATGTTGAGCAAAGTCAACTAAAAACAAATTTTAACTATAGAGATTACTATTTCTCATATTTTCACATGAAAGCTTTCCGGTTTCACTCCCGAACTATGCACGTAAATCGAGGTAAAATTAGTCTTTTTATGGCTAATAAGTCTAGAATTGGGTCTTAATTCATAAAATGACCCTTTGGGTCATATCAATCTCCACCTCTAAAACAAACATTCATCCTTGAACGGACATAGAAAATTACCTGAATCGGCAAACAAGTGTGGATATATACTCTGCATGTTCGAGTGGCTGCCTCAACAACGTGTCCCTTCCACTGCACTCGAACTGAAGGATAACTCTTTGAACTCTACTGACGAACTTGTCGTTCTAACTTCGCTACTGGCTCTTCCTCATAAGTTAAATATTTGTCCAGTTGGACAAAGCTGAAATCTAACACGTGGGACGGGTCACCATGATATTTCCGGAGCATAGACACATGAAATACCGGTTGAACTAAGGATAACCCTGGAGGCAATGTAAGTCTATAAGCTACCTCCCCCACTCTCTCAAGAAACTCAAATGGCCCGATATACATAGGGCTCAACTTACCCTTCTTCCCGAATCTCATAACACCCTTCATGGGTGATACCTGAAGCAATACTCTCTCTCCAACCATAAATGCCGCATCACGAACTTTACGGTCGGCATAACTCTTTTGCCTAGACTGAGCTGCACGAAGTTGATCTTGTATAATCTTGAGCTTATCTAAGGCCTCTTGAACTAAGTCTATACCTAATAACCGAGCATCTCCCGGCTCAAACAATCCAACTGGTAACCTGCACCGCCTACCATATAATGCCTCATAGGGAGTTATCTGAATGCTCGGCTAGTAGCTATTATTATAGGAAAACTCTGCTAACAGCAATAATTGATCCCAAGAACCTCCAAAGACAATAACACAAGCCCAGAGCATATCCTCTAGAATCTGAATTGTACACTCGGACTGCCCCTCCATCTGAGGATGAATGCTGTCTCAACTCAACTCAGGTACCCAACTCATGCTAAACTGCCCTCCAAAAGTGCGATGTAAACTGCGTACCTCTATCAGAAATGATAGGCACGGGTACATCGTGACGGCGAACAATCTATCGAATATATATCTCTACCAACCGCTCAAAAGTATAAGTACTTTCCACTTGAATGAAATGTGCTAATTTAGTCAGTCTATCCACAATAACCCAAACGACGTCGAATTTCTTTTGAGTCTGTGAGAGTCCAATAAAGAAGTCCATAGTAATACGCTCCCACTTTCACTCAGGAATCTCTATCTGCTGAAGCAACCCACAGGGTCTCTGATGCTCATACTTTACCTGTTGACAGTTCAAGAAACGACCCACATAAGTAACAATGTCCTTTTTCACCCTTCTCTACCAATTGTGCTATCGTAGGTCCTGGTACATTTTGGCTGCACTCAGGTGAATTGAATACTTAGAACTGTGAGCCTCCTCAAGGATCAACTCACGAAGCCCATAAACATTAGGCACACATATACGACCATGCATCCTCAAAACACCGTCATCTCCAACTGTAACTTTCTTGGCACCACCGTGCCGAACTGTGTCCCTAAGGACCATCAAATGCGGGTCATCATCCTGCCGATCTCTGATATGCTCAAATAAGGAAGATCGGTCGACTGTACACGCTTATACATGGATGGGCGTAATATTCAACCTCACGAACTTATTAGCCAAAGTCTGAATGTTTGAAGCTAATGGCCTCTCATCGACTGGAATAAATACAAGGTTTGTCCATACTTACTGCCATTCTACTCCATACTTCGGTCACCACATTGGCCTTTCCCAGATGATACAATATAGTGACATCATAGTCTTTCAATAAATCTAACCACCTCTCTGTTTCAAATTATGATCCTTTTGCTTGAACAAATACTGAAGGCTACGATGATCCGTGTAAACCTCACATGGCACACCATAAAGATAGTTCCTCCATATTTTCAATGCGTGAACAATGGCAGCCAACTCCAAGTCATGAACAGGATAATTCTTCTCATGAACTTTCAACTACCGAGACGCATAGGCAATCACCCTGCCATCCTACATCAATACTACTCCCATCCCCACACGGGAAGTATCACAATATACCATGAAAGATCCTGAACCTGATGGTAACACCAACATTGGTGCTGAAGTCAAGGCGATCTTAAGCTTCTGAAAGCTCGCCTTACACTCATCCGATAATTTGAATGGGGCACCTTTCTGAGTCAATATCGTCATTGGGGCTGCTATAGATGAGAACCCCACCACAAAACGACGGTAGTAACCAGCCAAACCCAAGAAGCTCCTGATCTCCGTGGCTGAAGTGGGTCTAGGCCAGTTCTTGACTGCCTCTACCTTCTTTGGATCTAGTTGAATATCCTCTACTGCTACGATATGGCCCAAGAAAGCTACTGATTCTAACCAGAACTCACACTTTGAAAATTTAGCATACAACTGACTATCTCTCAAGGTTTGAACCACTATCCAGATGTGCTGCTCATGCTCCTCCTGACTCCAGGAGTATATTAGAATATCATCAATGAACACAATTATGAAGGCATCCAGATAAGGCGTGAAAACCCGATTCATCAAGACCATAAATGTTGCTAGGGCATTAGTCAGGCCAAAGGACATCACCAGAATATGTAGTGCACATATCTCATCCGAAAAGCTGTCTCAGGGACATCGGATGCTCTAATATTTAACTGATGGCATCATGCCTATAGGAAGTAAGTGTAAAAATCAGTTTTTGTGCTTAGATATCATGTCTATAGGAAATAATGCTTATAATCAGTTTCAGCACATAGAAAGCATGCCAATAGGATCTAAAAAGATGAAATCTACCTGTTAAAATCAATCAATGGTTTAAAGTTTAGATACCATGTCCATAGGATTCTACCCGGATATCACTTAGGCAAGCTTGTAGGATTATTTAAATCTTGGCTTTAAAATTATGATTTTCTTTCAGCTTGAAACGTGCCCAGATTCAGTAAGTGATAAAAATAATCAGTAGGCAAACTGATGGATACTCACAGCCTCGCTTTAATAAAACTACTATACATTCTGTTTGTGCTTATTTAGGTATCCTGCCTGTAGGACCCCCCTAAATCGTTTAAAACTGCTTGTTTGAATAAGCGTGCAACTGTTTGTTTATTTGTGGAGGTAAACATGAGCCCCCTTAATTTCTCCTTATGTGACAGTCTTATTTGATTTTTTGTTTGTCTCTTAGATTTTCCCCTTTTAAGCAATTTAGGTGAGTCTAGAACCACCTTAAGTAGAGGTCCTAGACACCTCCAGGGCCATAGGTAAGGGACGGGTAGTGCACGCATAGGATATGTACCCGATGCTATTAGAACACTTAGATAATAATTGAAAATGGGAGGGTAACTGGGTAGTAAAGGAGATGAGGACATGTGCGCTAATGCTATGCGTAACACCTCTATTTGAGGAAGGTTACCGAGTATTGCATAGAAGTGATCCTATAGGTTAATAAACCTAGGACCCCTTTAATTTCCATTTTTAAGTAATCTCTATTTGTTTTTAAATTGTTTTATTTTCCTTTAAAGAATAATTCGCTTAAATTGAGTTTGGTCGGGACCCACCGTTGTGGACCTCGAGGGGTGCCTAACCCCTTCCCCTCAAGGTAATTTTGAGCCCCTACCCAGTATCTGGTGATGTAAACCGGTTTATGAGTTATTTGCTTTAGGTTCCCTAACTCACCTTAATTCGTTAGGTGGCGACTCTTCAAATCCCATACCACATCCCAAAAGGAAGGGAGTTGTCCCAAAATGTCAAAACCCAGACTCTGCGAGGAAAAGGGGGGCGTGATAGCATGGCGACTCTGCTGGGGATTTCCCTTAGGCTCTTACCATGAAAAACTTACTTCTATAAATTAGTCTTAATTATGTTTTATTCTGGTAATACATGTGCACCCTTTCCCTTTCCTCTTTATGTGAATTTAGTTGCTTATTCTCAAGCATTTATGATTTCCTTTACTACAGAAACTGACTTGTTTCCTTGTTTTTCTTTCTTGAACGTCTCTCAATTATTAAATACTGCATTTATCATTTTTAACGAGAAAATAGGTGACAACATGCTATTTATTGTTGCATAAATCATGTTCAACATCATATTCCACTCGTGCGTAATAAATCCTATCTTGATGAGTGTTTGCGCTCTTCCTATATATCACCCTTTATATTCGGAAAGGATTATTTGTGGTAAAACTAGTCGATCAATGGTGCAGTCGACGGTTCCGTGCCTTTCCCCCTCAAGTTGTCTATTTGAGGGTACTAGTTTAGACATCTATAGAAACCTTATTCCAATTAATTTTACATGCATCATGGTCAAACCTAGCCGGGGTAATATGTTGTCCACATAATAACCCTTTAAGACAAACCTTGTCCAAAAGTCCACCGTAGTTTCCATAATCCCAATTGACGCAACCACGATTTGTGCATTAATTTGGAGAAATAAGTGCCAATATTCTAATCACTGGTTTATAAGTAGTCGAATCTGGAGGGGGGAAGGGTCTAACCTTATTTGTTTTGCATAAATGAGGCACGAAGTCCCCAGGTTCGGCATGGTCCAAAGAATACCACCATTCTTACTGGATTGGTGGGAGGACCTTTCGCCAAGTGACAAGGACCATGTGAAAAGGGTCCTCGGAAACTTACCCACTTTACTGGATATCAAACAAAACAATATGTTGATCGAAGTGGCCACTATGTTCTAGGACGGAAAAAGGTCCTTGTTCCATTTTGGCAACATGAAAATGACTCCTCTCTTGGAGGAGATAGGGGGATTCACTGGATTACCTTGGGTTCTAGAAAATCGCACCGCTAGGGGATTCTTGAAACTTATGGGTTTGAAAAAGAACGATTATTTGGAGTGCCTGAAGGAGTCCTACATATCCTTTGACTACCTCTATGAACGATGTGGTCATATCAAATCATATCATATCTTCTATGATGAATTCTCTATCACTTCCTTGGGTCATATTCACCACAGGGTTTTTGTGTTCGTTATTTTCTTCCTGGGTATGATAGTATTTCCAAGCAAAGGAGACAGGATTCACATTAGACTGGCTATTGGCTATGGTATCCAAAACCTTAATGGAGGGGATCAAGGGGAAAACATATACCATTGTCCCTATGATCATAGATGATATCTACCAAGCGTTGGACCGCTGCCAGAAGGGGTTCAAACACTTTGTGGGTTGTAATCTGCTACTACAGGTTTGGTTATTATAGCATCTCCAAAGGAGTCAATATCGTCAAGAGTTTCCACGAAGGGCGTGGAATGATCATATAGCCTTCCATCACCCTAAGAGAATGACTTACATCCCAGACAGGTTCAATGGATGTTTGAATGGATCCCAGACTGGTTCAATGGATCATGCAGCATAGAATGGGCACAGTTTCTTAACAATTTGACTGAGGACCAGGTTCAATGGTTGCTTGAATGGTTCCCTACCAGTGAGTTCATCATCAGGTCTAGGGACACTCTGCACCTGGTGTTGATCGGGTTAGGGGGAATATACCCTTATGTTCCCATCAGTGTTATGAAACAGGTAGGCAGGCAGGAAGCAAGTCATACCGCGAGTTTCTAAAATGAGTCATTACAGGGCAGATTTTCAGGATGACGACATCCCGTACAAATATGAAGCTCAACATATGTGGCACCTAAAGATTATTATAAAAGGGAGACCATCGAGCCAGACAGGTACCACGCAGGGCATGTACTCTTTTACCTATCATGGTTGGAAGACATTATAGCAGGGGTAGTTGAGCCAGGAGTCGGGAACAGGGTCATAGATGAAGTTGCTGAAGCCCAAGTGAAATACAATAAACTGCGCAAAAGGGTTCGAGAGTCTAAGGGCGAGCATCTGGAGAAGCACAAGACTGATATGGAAATTATCACTGAATAGAGGGAAAGGGCTATCAAATCTAATGAAAGGTTGGAATATTTGGAGCAGGGTCTTATGGAGTTGGAGGGGAAGACGAGGAAAAGAGTCGCCGACTGCTAGAATACTGAGGGAAGAAAAGGAGGCCATCTAGCAAGGGTGTACCTGCTGTTTGGCATGCACGACCTAGGGAAACTGATCGACAGAGCCAAGAAGATCAAGCCCGGGGAAGGTCTTTCTGGGACCGAGTAGATTAGATTTACATGCTTTTTCAAATCAAATCAAATGTGTCTTCCCGTAAAGCAGAAACTCATGAATTCAAGCCTGATATGAGCCTGAAGGTCAAAGAGAGGTTACTAAGCAGATCAAAGCCAAGGTCCTCAGGTTAGTTGAATATCCAATTTGGCTAGCCAACATTGTGCCAGTTCTGAAGAAGGATGGGAAAGTTAGAGTTTGTGCCAGTCCAAAGGATGATTTCTCGCTTCCAAATATACACATCTTGATCGAAAATTATGCCAAGCATGAAATCCATTCTTTTGTGGATTGCTTTGTCAGTTACCATCAGATCTGGATGGATGAGGAGGATGTTGAGAAAATAACTTTCATTACACAGTGGGGTGTGTACTATTACAAGATGATGCCATTCGGCCTAAAAAATGTTGGGGCCACTTTTATGAGGGCCATGGCTACTATTTTTCATGAGATGATATACAAAGAAATCGAGGTATATATGGATGATGTCATCATTAAATCCAAGAAGGCCACACATCACATAACAGACTTGAGGAAATTCTTCTACAAGCTACGGAAGTACAACCTAAAGCTAAACCCTGCAAAGTGTACATTCGGGGTTTCTCCCAGAAAGATATTGGGATTTATCGTCATTCGCCGGGGAATAGAATTGGATCCATCGAAGGTCAAAGCCATCCAAGAGTTACCACCGCCAAAGAGCAAGAAAGATATGATGAGTTTCATGGGACGCCTTAACTACATCAGTCGTTTCATAGCACATCCCACAGTAATATGTGAGCCGATTTTCAAGATGTTGAAGAAGGACGCTGCAACTAGTTGGACCGAGGATCGTCAAAAGGCTTTTGACAAAATCAAGGAGTACTTATCAACATCCCAGTTTTAGTCCTGCCAGAACCAGGTAAACCACTGCTATTCTACCTTGCAGTGCTAGATGTAGCTTTCGGCTGCTTTCTGAGGCAGCACGACGAGACAAGGAGAAAAGAATAGGCCTTCTACTACCTAAGTAAGAAGTTTACACCTTATGAAGCACGATACTCTCTGTTGGAACATACCTGTTGTGCCTTAACCTAGATAGCTCAGAAATGAGGCATTACTTCTATGCCTATAAAACATATCTCATATCAAGGATGGATCCTTTGAAATACATCTTCCAAAAGCCCATGCCCAATGGCAAGCTGGCTAAATGGAAAATCTTGTTGAGTGAACTCGACATCGTCTATGTAACTCAGAAAGCAGTCAAGGGACACGCACTGTCATACCACCTTGCCGAAAACCATGTGGGAGGAGAATACGAGCCTTTGAAGACGTATTTTCCCGATGAAGAGGTATCATTCGTAGGAGAAGACATTGTTGAAGCCTAAGACGGTAGGAGAATGTTCTTTGACGGAGCGGCGAACTTGAAAGGAGTCGGCATTGGAGCCGTCTTGGTATCAAAAACTGGTCAACATTATCTGGTATCTGCGAAACTCAAATTCCCCTTAACCAATAACATGGAGGATATGAAGCTTGCATATTAGGGCTCAACATGGTTGTTGACATGAACATTCAGGAACTGCTAATAATCGGCGATTCGGATTTGCTTGTGCACTAGGTATAAGGAGAGTGGGCTACAAGGATTACACGATATTGTCATATATGCATCATGTGCAATAAATGAAGAAGAGGTTCACAAAGATAGAGTTTCGGCATGTCCCCAGAATTCAGAATGAGTTTGCCGACGCATTGGCTACTTTGTCATCAATGATACATCATCCAAACAAGAACTTCATCGATCCTATCCCAGTAAGGATCCTTGATCAGCCGGCATATTATGCTCATGTTGAAGAGGAGATAGATGGTAAGCCTTGGTTCAACAACATCGAGGAGTATTTGGAAAAGGGAGAATACCCGGAGCATGCAAACCATATTTAGAAACGCACGCTCCGGAGGTTGTCCAATCATTTCTTCCAGAGTGGAGGAACCCTATATAGAAGAACTCCTGATATGGGACTATTAAGGTGTGTCGATGCAAAGGAAGCTTCTAAGCTGAATATGGTCGAGGAAATACATGCCGGAACCTGCGGCCCGCATATGAACGGCTTTGTCTTAGCCAAAAAGATACTCAGGGCAGGTTATTTTTGGATGAAAATGGAAACAAATTACATCTGATATGTTAGAAATGCTATCAATGTCAAGTGCATGCAGATATGATAAAAGTGCAACCAAACGAGCTTATATGCAACAAGATCACCTTGGCCATTTGCCGCTTAGGGAATGGATGTCATTGGTCCAATCGAGCCCACCGCCTCAAATGGGCATCAATTTATTTTAGTAGCTATCGAATACTTCACTAAATGGGTTGAAGATGCACATTACAAAGCTGTAACCAAGAAGGTTATTGTTGATTTTGTTCGCGACTGAATTGTTTGTCGGTTCGGGGTTCTAGAATCCATCATCACTAACAATACCTCCAATATCAATAGCCATCTAATGAAAGCCATGTGTGAGAATTTCAAAATCAAGCACAAGAATTCCATAACGTATAGACCCCAAATAAACGGAGTATTGGAGGCTGCCAACAAAAACATCAAGAAGATACTAAGGAAAATTGTAGAAATCACAAACAATGGTACGAGAAGCTACCATTCTCCTTACTAGGATTCCGTATCACAGTCCGCACATCAACTGGGGCAACTCTCTATCTGCTGGTTTATGGTATTGAGGTTGTCATTCCCACCGAAGTGGAAATTCCTTCCTTGAGAATCATACAAGAAGCCGAGCTCACGATGCAGAATAGACAAGGAGGTGCTATGAGCAGCTAGTCCTCATAGATGGAAAAAAGATGAATGAAGTGTGCCACGGCCAGCTTTATCAGAACAGAATGTCCAGAGCTTTCAACAAAAGAGTCAAACCAAGACAGTTCACTCTAGGACAGTTGGTGTTAAAAAAGATCTTTCTGTATCAAGATGAAGCCAAAGGGAAATTCTCTCCAAACTGGCAAGGTCCTTACATGGTCCATAGAGTACTGACAAGAGTAGCCTTCATACTCGCAGAAATTGACGGAGAAATCTGGCCAAAGCCTATCAATTCATATGCAGTCAAATAATACTATGTGTAAACTATTATGTCTCCTCATATGATGTAAATTGAACTATGCTCGACCTGATTCCCGTTTAAGAAGGGATACATAGGCAACCTTGTAGGTTCGGTCACAATTCAATAAAATTTCTATTTTCCCCATCATTAGAAACTGGGGCCAATTCCGGAGCAAGTTCAGCCAATCGCAGCATATAGAGCCGCCAAAAATCTTGTCTAGTCAACTGGGTAGAATTTTGAAGAGGACCCTCAAAATTCTATGGCAGAAGAAGTCGCGATGTCTCTGGTCGTGTCACATTCACTAGTTCATCTAACCAATTTTTTAAAGTATATTTTACTATTTCTTTGAAATTTATACATGCCTGCTTTTGAAAGAAACTCTACTTTAGTAAATGGTGCCCCAATAATTTGAACAGAATCTTCAGAAAGAGCGGAGCAAGTCAAGAAAGAAGATGAAGACACGAACCAACCTTCCCCCTGCAAAACTCACGATTTTTCTTGGAATGTAGGACAACGAATATGCACACCTTGGAATCACAACCTGCATAACAACAAAGATACCGAACTCATTCCTAGCTAAGGAATACTCTGCTATCACCTATTATTTATTCATTTCATGAGACTAAGCTCTGTTTCAATCCTGCATGAGGCTAAGCATTGCCTCCGTATTTGCATAAGGCTATGCTCTGCCTTCTATTTGTATGAGACTAAGCTCCGTCTCAATCTTTGCATGAGGCTAAGCCCTGCCTCCCTATCTGCATAAGGCTAAACATTGCCTTCACTTGAATAAGGCTAAGCATTACCTTCTCCTTGTATGGGACTAAGCCCTATCCCGAACCTTGCATGAGGCTAAGCCCTGCCTCCCTATCTGCATAAGGCTAAGCATTGCCTTCTCTTTGCATGGGACTAAGCCCTGTCCCAAACATTGCAGGAGGCAAAGCATTGCCTCCACCTTGCATAAGGCTAAGCTCTGCCTTCTCTTTGCATGAGGCTAAGTCATGCCTCCCTATCTGCATAAGGCTAAGCATTGCCTTCTCTTTGCATGGGACTAAGCCCTGTCCCAAACATTGCAGGAGGCAAAGCATTGCCTCCACCTTGCATAAGGCTAAGCTCTGCCTTCTCTTTGCATGAGGCTAAGTCATGCCTCCCTATCTGCATAAGGCTAAGCATTGCCTTCTCTTTGCATGGGACTAAGCCCTGTCCCAAACATTGCAGGAGGCAAAGCATTGCCTCCACCTTGCATAAGGCTAAGCTCTGCCTTCTCTTTGCATGAGGCTAAGTCATGCCTCCCTATCTGCATAAGGCTAAGCATTGCCTTCTCTTTGCATGGGACTAAGCCCTGTCCCAAACATTGCAGGAGGCAAAGCATTGCCTCCACCTTGCATAAGGCTAAGCTCTGCCTTCTCTTTGCATGAGGCTAAGTCATGCCTCCCTATCTGCATAAGGCTAAACATTGCCTTCACTTGCATAAGGCTAAGCACTGCCTTCTCCTTGTATGGGACTAACCATGTCCAGAACCTTGCATGAGGCTAAGCCCTGCCTCCTTATCTGCATAAAGCTAAGCACTACCTTCTCTTTGCATAGGACTAAGCCCTGTCCTGAACTTTGCATGAGGATAAGCATTGCCTCCACCTCGCATAAGGCTAAGATCGCCTTCTCTTTGCATGAGTCTAAGCCATGCCTCCCTATCTGCATAAGGCTAAACATTTCTTTCACTTGCATAAGGCTAAGCAGTGCCTTCTCCTTGCATGGGACTAAGCCATATCTCAAACCTTGCATAAGGCTAAGCTCTGCCTTCTATTTGCGTGAGACTAAGCTCTGTCTCAACCTTTGCATGAGGCTAAGACTTACCTCTCTATCTGTATAAGGCTAAGCATTTCCTTCTATTTGCATGGGACTAAGCATTGTCCCGAATCCCGCATGAGACAAATCACTGTCTCTCTTGCACTATGCTCCTCCCTCGGGCTAAGCTCTGCCCTCAATCTCATACAAGACTAAGCCTTGTCTTGTTGCTTCCGGCATCATGTCTTTCATCCTTCCCGGATAAAGAGGGGCAGCTGTTGATACCCAATTTTTCCCTATAATGTTTCCAAAATTCATATCTACTTTCAAAATAATGCATGGGCATCAATTAATATTTTTCTATAATTTTCTGTAATTTTAAAGGATTTTAAAGTAATTTAATTGCATCACAATGATTTTATAATAATTTTAACGCTTAATTTTTATCATTTATATTTATATTAAGATTTAATTATTTTTTCCATAATTATTTTTACATTTGTAGGTTATAATTGCAATAATAACTCATATGTCCAGAATTACTTTATTTTACAAGAAAATGACCTTTTATATTTTATAATATTAAGTAATTTTTTGAATAATTTTTTATGCATATATATCATTTTTTCATTTATTAGCTAACTTTATAAATTGTTTCATCAAATTAATTGGGTATTTAACATATAGCCTCTTTAATTTTCGGATCTTAGCCCAATTTCCACCCCAGCCCAATTAAAATCAACCCGTTAACCCACAACCCAACCTAATAATCCAATCTTGTAACCTGCCCCAACTCGGATAGAACCCTGGCCATTGATCTCAGAAGATCAACGGTTTAGGATCCATTTCCTTTTTAATTATACCAAACGACCCTAAACCTAATCATTTCTAAAATTCAGCTGCCCCTAAATCCCCTTTCCCCTCTATTCTCTCTCAACCTCTTCCTAACCCTAGCCCGCCGTCACCTGAACCCCTATGGTTTATGGATTATTTCTTCGATGATAGGCCTTATCTGGCCTCCTATCTCTACTGGTGTTATGATTTTGTGTTATCTGATGGAATCTCAAAGAGATTCATCACAGACTTGGCTCCAAGCCCTCATTTTCTCGATGAATTTGCCTGTGTTCATTCCTATATTTGTGAGTACTGATATATTCATGTTTATGGCTTCAATTCTCTGGTTCAAACCAGATTTTCCTCAACTTTGTCTTTTTTTAAAAAAAACCCTAGTTGCTTTATACTTGAGTCCGTTCAGATTTCTATACATCTGAAAGGATTTTCAGTTTATTTGATACTTTTCTTTTAAGATCTTTTGTTTTTTCCATCATTGTTGGCCGATTTTCATTTTTCCCTAAAAGCTAGTATTTCATCTTTAAGTGTCTGCAAGAAAATTCTAAAATATTTAAGCGTTTAACTCCGGTTCTCTTTACTTATTCGACTGGTTTTCATATCTATATTTTCCAATTATTCCACTATTTGTTCTGATATTTGCTTGTTATTCTTTTGCTCCGTCAATTAAAATCTTGGGTTTAAAATTATGATTTTCTTTCTGCTTGAAACGTGCCCAGATTCTGTATGTGATAAAAAAATTAGTAGGCAAATTGATGGATACTCACAACCTCGCTTTAATAAAACTGCTATATATTCTGTTTGTACTCATTTAGATATCCTGGCTATAGGACCCTCCTAAATCGTTTAAAACTGCTTGTTTGAATAAGCGTGCAACTTTTTGCTTATTTGTGGAGGTAAACATGAGCCCCCTTAATTGCTCTTTATGTGACAGTCTTACTTGATTTTTTGTTTGTCTCTTAGATTTCCCCTTTTAATCAACATAGGTGAGTGTAGAACCACCTTAAGTAGAGGTCCTAAACACCTCCAAAGCCATAGGTAAGGGACGGGTAGTGCACGCATAGGATATGTACCCGATGCTATTAGAATGCTTAGATAATAATTGAAAAGGGAAGGGTAACTGGGTAGTAAAGGAGATGATGACATGTGCGCTAATGCTACGCGTAACACCTCTATTTTAGGAAGGCTACCGAGTATTGCATAGAAGTGATCCTATAGGCTAATAAACCTAGGACCCCTTTAATTTACTTTTTTAAGTAATCTCTATTTGTTTTTAAATTGTTTTATTTTCCTTTAAAGACTAATTCGTTTAAATTGAGTTTGATCGGGACCCACCGCTGTGGACCTCGAGGGGTGCCTAATACTTTCTCCTCAAGGTAATTTCGAGTCCTTACCCAATCTCTGGTGATATAAACCGGTTTATGAGTTATTTGGTTTAGATGCCCTAACACACCTTAATATGTTAGGTGGCGACTCTTAAAATCCCATATTCCGTCCCAAAAGGAAGGGAGTTTTCCCAAAATGACGAAACTCGGATTCCGCGAGGAAAAAGGGGGCGTGACAAGAGGGATTATTAGACATAACAAAGATATGATTATTGAATCTTTTGGCCAATATCTGGGCTATAACACTAATAATATGGCTGAAGCTCTTGCTCACAAAACTCGTATTAATTTGTGTGTTGAGATTGGCTGAAGATATATAAAAATACAGAGTGACTCTAGATTGTTGGTGGAATGGGTGCTTAACAGTATTGAGCCTCCATGGAATCTTTGGGATGCTATAAGCAAGATCAGAGATCTACTTAATCGCTTTGAAATTGGGAATTGAAACATAGCTTTAGGGAAGGAAATAAGTTTGTCGATTGTCTTGCCAATGGGGGAAAGTAGTGCAGCCATATCACATGTATTACTGAGAGTCATATGCTTCCTAGAGAAGTTAGAGGAAGCTTGAATGTTGATATAATAAATCTCCCTTCCATTAGATTCCAAACAATTAAAAACTCCTTCTTTTTGGGTAGGAATATGTATAATATCTTCACTTTAGATGTTCCATGAGGATGTGCAAATTGTATAGATGAGGTGCAATATTTTTCTCCCATCATCCTTAGGCCTTTTTAAGCTTAATTATAAATCCTACTTCTTCCCTAGAATGGACCTTGTTCCATTCTTAGTAGGTACAAGGAGTTAATCTCTCCGCGTGGTAAATTGTTTTGATGATCAATACAAACAGATACTTTATTAAAAAAATTTATGTATTTTGTCCTAAAAATATTTTAAAAAAATGAGATGTTGTGATGACCCGATAGGTCATCTTGAGCTTTAGTCTTCGTTTTTCTGTTCTGAAACCCCAATTAGCTCCGTTTAGTTAGCTCCGGTTAGTGTGTCTCGTTTTGCATGCACAGCCTCCCTCTTATTTCGAAAAAATATTATTTGAAAATTTTAAGAAAATGTGAATTTTTATCTTCAAAATGACTTGAGTTGACCACGGTCAACATTTTATGTAAACAGACCTGGATCAGTATTTTGACGGTTCCGATGAGACTGCATCATGATTTTGGACTTGGGCGTATGTCCGAAATTGAATTCGGAAGTCCCTAACTTGTCTTGACAAATTATGCCGAAAACTAGAATTTTTGAAAGTTGAAGAATTTCTATGTTTGGCCATAAGTTGACTTCTTAGATAACAGTTTTGGATTCTGATGATAAAGCTGGAATGGTTTTGTATAGCTATTTGAAAATTTGGTCCAATTCGGAATTGATTTGGCATGATTCGGTCACTAAAATGTGATTTTAATGTTCTTGAGTTTCACTTTTAAAGTTCATTCGTTTTGAGGATTGATTCGTAGAATTAGATGTTATTTTGGTTATTTGATTGCGCAAGCAAGTTTGTATGATGTTGTTACACTTATATGTATATTTGATTTGGATCCTGAGGGGCTCAGGTGAGTTTCGGATAGGCTACAGAGTGATTTTTGATTTAGGAGAATAGTCGATGCCTTAATTGTTGTTGGTGCTCTGCTGCAGGGCTCGCATTTTCGAGCCTCACCTTTCTGAACAAGGCTTCGCATTTGGGAGCATGGGCTGGATTGGGGGAGTGTCGTATTTTCGAACGTGCAGTTGCCGCTTTTGCGAAGGCAGAGTCGCATTTGCGACTCTGCGTGTTCCTGTGCAATCTTCACATATGCGAAGGAATGTTCCGCATTTGCGACCTAAATGTCGCATTTGCGATGACTGGTCTTTGAGAAGGGTTAACATTTTCGACCTCTTTCTCGTATTTGCGATGTTCGCAATTGCGAACATGATATCACAATTGTGATATCTGCAGTTGGGTAAAAGAGGGGAAAGACGGGATTTAGCTCATTCTCACAAACTCTTAACCCTAAACACCCTAAAGGCGATTTTCCAAGAGAGTTTTCTTCCTAAATTCATTGGTAAGTGACTTTAATATATTTCTTTTGAATTACCTATTACATTTCATGAAATTTCAACATCAAAGTTTGAAATCCCAGAAATTAGAGATTTGGGTAAAATTGAGAATTTTTATAAAATTGGGATTTAGACCTCAAATTGAGGTCGGATTTCAAAATAAATGACATAATCGGGCTCTGGGGTGAATGGGTATTGTGAGCATGTGATTTTTTACCTATCCTATAATCCTATTAAAGTATGTTAATGTTAATGTTTTGATTTGATTATTTCTTTTTAACAAAATTGTGAAACTTGCCCTTTGAGTGTTTAGAAGTTTTTAAATTAATTGTTTCACTCTTAATTAACTTATCAATTAACCTTAATTAGGCAAACTGAGTTTAGAATTAATTACTATTTTTTTTATTAAGTGTTAACATAATTAGAGTTAAAATAGGCAAAATTCGGACCTAGGCTAGAATTGCCCAGGCCCAAAATCCCTCTCATTACCCGCATCGATCCAGGCCCAAACACCCCACAACCCGTCTGACCCCTCCATTACCCAAACGACCCCGTTTCAGAATAAGTAAACTAATCTCAACTGTTGATCTTCCAAGATCCAACGATTGGGAACTAATTATTCGTTTCGTATATATATGTCCAAACTGAACCCCACCCCCTCATTTCACCAAAGGCTAACCCCCACCCCTTCCGTCTCTATCCTCTCTCCGAAGCTTCCGTCGTGTCCCCACCCACCTCCACCGACCGGAAATCGCCTGCCGGCGCTGGAGCTCCTCCAAACCAGCCCAAAATTTTACCAGGCGATCACCATCGTCCCCTCTATCACCTCCCGTTGCTTGTTTCCCTAAAAACCCAATCAATTTGTGTCAAATTCATATCTAAGAATCTGAAAACCCAAAAATTACTCCCCAGCAGATTTAGAGACACTCAATGGTTCAGACCTTCATGGGTCGATTTCTCTTGACTAGGGCAATCGATTCATGAGGGTTTGATTCATTTTCAAACCCTACCGAGGTCCGGCCAAGGTCCGACAACTTCCTTTTTCCGGCCAAACCCATCAAATGGATATTTTCCCCACCTTTTTCCTCTTCTTCTGTTTGCTTCTTCCTTTGTTGTTATTTGTTATCTCGTTTTTACTGAAATTATGAATAGGGTTGTATAATCACCCCTGTTTTAGGCTAGTTTTCTTTTTGTTTGTTCTATTATTACCGTGCTTGTTTAGTCATGTTTCTTTGTGATTAATCTAGGTTCTTTTAGCAATCATGTGAGTGTTCCTGTCTCGTGTGTTTGAATCCGCACAATAGTTTGATTGTGTTTTCATTATTTGAGTCTTGATTAATCAATTTAGGAATTCTTGTGGTAAAAGATTCTGGATTTCATTTTTTAAGACCAAATCTCATGTCAATAATTTCTTTTAGTTTCTTTCAGTAATTTCATTTCTATCTTTTCTTTCTCTCTTTATGTTTTCTTCGTCTATCCTTGCTCATTGTTAGACTGTTGCTATCCTACTCTAGATTGACTAAGAAGAATCTAAAATGACAATTTTGTTTAATCTTGAGTAGAACAGTGATATCCTGTATTGCGATTTGAATTAGATGATTGAATTGAAACTAGATAATAATTAGAACAGTGTTATCATGTTATTATGATTAGAACTATGGTCGAGTTTACCTATCTAGATAATAATTTGGAATTGTTTTGTGCTGATTAAACTGAAACTTGATCTCCACCTTGCTTTACTTTGATTGTTGATTCTGTTTAGTGTTAAGTGAATATCAATTTAGGATTCCTTCCTAATTATGTCATGCATAAGAGCTATTAGCTCTTTTAGGATTATAACTAATTAGTTTGAAGCAGTGTAGGGCCGTGAATTAAATTAGTTCAATCCTAAACTCAAGGCTGCCCTAATCAATGATAACCTCCTAAAATACACTTGTTTATCTAGTTTAACTTAGGTCGATAATCTCTTAGACAATGAACTAAGTATTAAAAACCTGCTTAAGATAATTAATTTAGGTTTCATTAACTGAACAAATCATTTAGCCTAAGTTAAGAAAAATGAGTTGACTAACTTTAATTAAGCCTAGTTAAACTGATCGATTAATTAATTGGTTAAGCCTCTAATTTTAGGTAAAAATTGGATCAACATAACTAAATCAGTTAGTTTAAGTTAAGGAATTGAATTGATTGACCTACCTTTTTTTTTTAAAATTTAAACATAGATAATTAGGATGAAAGCTATCTTTAGGCATTTAATCAATTAAGCTTTAACTAGTTTGACTAAGCCATAATTAAGGACAACTCATAGCTGACTAAGGGACCTAACTAGTGTTAGTTAACTATAGTTAAATGATAACCCAAGTAAGTAACCCTGGTTACCTAATGGTAAATATAGGGGCTTCAAAGGGGTACATGAGGAAATACATATTAGGAAATCAGATTTTTAAGGGTAAGAGAGTCTTTTAATGGGTATGATAGTTCTAGAATATGGGCAGCTGTCCCAAAGATAATGGTGACAGCTGCCATATGTACTATTTTGGTACTATTTTCAGCTTTGGATAGGGAATATTCCAAGGAAGATCCCATCCCCAAAATACCCTATAAATAGACCCCTCCCCTTAGTCTAGGGGGGATTTTTAAACTTACACTCTGCAAAATCTCTCTCTGCAGTCTGATATTGCTCTCTTGAATACTGAAAACTGAAAAAACAAAACAAAAAAAATCAGAACCTCTCTTCTTTGGGTTTTCATCTGTTTGTTCAATTCTGGTTTCTTCTGAAATTCAAATATCTCCTAGGCTAATTCTTTGGGGTGTGGTTTGATTCCTGAGGTTTGTTGTTATTGTTGTTGAATCCTCTTTCTTCTTGCTGATTTATTTGTCCATACTTGACCTTTATTTGGTCAAGTTTATTGCTGGTTTTTCTCTTTAAAGGTATGTAATAATAAATTTTATACAAAATTATTGAATCCAGAACTTGTATTAAACTTTTTGGGTTCATGTTGTGTTTTCTTCAAGAATATGTGAATCTGAACCTTCTTCTCCTCCTTTCTTAATGTAGAAACTGAAGTAAGATTATTATTATCTAAGTGTATGCATCCAACTTTTGGAATCTGCTTGGTTATTTGCTAAGTTTTTGTTAATAAGCTTAACATTTGATAGTTAGGTGGTAATTTTATATGTGTTTAGCATGTTATAAAGATATATTGCACTAGGGTAGATAAATTTGACCCTTCAATGGTCAAATTCACCCCACAGTAGTGCACAAACAGTAATATAGTTGGCTGAAATTTACCCTTCAAAGGGTATAAAGTATGTAGTTAAGAAGGCCTTTAGAGCAAAGAATCTGAGTCCATAAATGGCATGATTCATTATCTAAAAAGTCAAGAGTATTCAAAGTATTCAAATGAATACTTGCTGAAATATTGATATGACTGTAAGGGTCAAAAAGAGTGGCATCATTAGAATGAATCTGACCCCTTCCATGGTTAGATTCCTTTCAGCAAATGCACAAAATTTCGGTTTTGGTATTATAAAATCTCACATCATTAGAGTTAAGTCTGACCCCCGTCATGGTCAGATTTGCTCTAATAGATGCATTATACATCTATATTGAGATGATTAGAAACTTATAAAGAAGAGCTGCAAGTGCAAAGTATCCGGATGAGGAGCAAACCATTAGGATTTTTCTTTAGCTCCTTCTTTAATATTCAAAACTGTATTCTTACAGGAGTTGTATTTTTTATTTATGTAAAAAGAAAAACTGTAATTATTTATCTCTGCATTCTGGGACTTTGTAATCTAAGATGGGACTGTATATTCATTTTCAGCCCTTTTAGTATATAATGTTCATGCTGATCTCTAAGGCAATCCCTTGGAATTTCTAATCTAGTCCTAATATAAGAAGTAATATAGTGTTGATAGGTGTTTAATCAAAAGAAGAACTTGTATTTTCTTAAATCAGCTTGCATGAAACTTTGAATGAATATTTACTGAATTTTGTTTAGAAAGCATTAGTTTCAAAAGTCAGTTGTTTTCAATACAAGTAGAAATTAGTAAGATTATTTCCAGTTCATTTCATATCTCGAAAATGTCTTCTGAAAATCAACATGGGAACACTTCGAATACGTTCTGGTTTTAGAAACACGGGACTAGGTTATTATTAATAAATCTGCCTGTGTTTATGTTATTTCAGAAATTACAAAGGCCCAGGAAATAAAGTGATTCTAGCTTACAAATTCAAAGAAGAAAATCAGTAGATAATGTGTTTTATATGTTTGTGTATATATGATGTGTTTCTTAATGAACATATTTGATACCATTTAGCATATTAGAATGTAAAAACCTTTAAGATTTGATGGAGAACCGAATTTCCTAACTAGTATTCCTCTTGCAAAAATAGTCACAATTAGGATGGCCCAAGGTGTTACAAACGGGGCTAAATGAGGCCATAGCCCATAAAAAGTTGTCTTTAGACTAATGTACACAATTTTTAGATGATATTATAGGTAAGATGATACTTTTGGTTCGAAATTTGATAAAGAACCGATCGTGACCTCAAAAATTACCTTAAACTACATTCGGGAGTGGCAACTCATGCCCCCGACCCTCAACTCCAAACAACTAATAAAAACGCACATAGCAATCACGGGTGCATTTCACGTGACGTGTTTGCCATGTGTTCAAAAACAACATGTGCACGCCATCGTGACTTGTCTATGATAAATCCATAAACGTCTTAATTGATCTTAAAACTAAAACGCTCTTTCAAAAATAGAAAACGTAAAGAATGATCAAACCTTGCCTCAAATAGGCACTATAAAACCGTCGTGACCATATTTATGACTACGTAATCTACACGCGGGTGCGACAACTCATGTCTCTTTCTTCAACTTTAAACTAATAAAAATCACATGTTGTAATTACGGGTGTATTTCATGTGGCGTAATTGCAATATGTCCAAAAAAAAACAAGTGCACGCTATTGTGACTTGTTTCAAGATAAATCCATAAATACTAAGAGCGGCTAAAAGTGAAAAAGGCTAAAAAGCACAATAGGTTTAAAATATGTAAATAATTAAATAATTAGGCCAAATATTAATAGTTTAAGCGACCGTGCTAGAACCACGGAATTCGGGAGTGCCTAACACCTTCTCGCGGGTTAACAGAATTCCTTACTCGGATTTCTGGTCACAGACAAATCAAAACAGAGTCAAAATTCCCCGGTTTGGAATTTTAAAACAAAACGGTGTCCAGGAGCATCGTCCAAAATCCGGGTGGCGACTCTGAAATAATAATAAGTCCCAAAATCGAATAATGTCACTTTAATTGGAAAAACTCCCTTATTACTCTCACCGGTGAAAAGGAGGTGTGACAGGTATTTAGGTTTTGGTTCGAATCTGGGTTTTGACCAAGCGGGCTCAAGGTTTACTTTTGTTGAATTTTTTCGAAAATGATCAAAATTGAACATCTTTCATTCGTGGGTAGTTTCCAAAGCTTGTTNCAAACAAGGCATCGTCCAAAATCCGGGTGGCGACTCTGAAATAATAATAAGTCCCAAAATCGAATAATGTCACTTTAATTGGAAAAACTCCCTTATTACTCTCACCGGTGAAAAGGAGGTGTGACAGGTATTTAGGTTTTGGTTCGAATCTGGGTTTTGACCAAGCGGGCTCAAGGTTTACTTTTGTTGAATTTTTTCGAAAATGATCAAAATTGAACATCTTTCATTCGTGGGTAGTTTCCAAAGCTTGTTTTGAATCCTTCGATCAATAATTGAACCTCTTTCATTTGTGTGAATTATGTGTGAAACGACGTATATGCGATGTGACAAGTGTATATGCGCCGTAACATTATTTTCTCCCCTATTTTCGTTGCTTCATAGTATATATTGTTTCATGCCTTAATTGCTACATGCTTATATGACTTCCACACCATAATTGTTACTTTCCATTTAACATTCCTTGTATTCAATTGTCCATCACCTCCACAATTCCATGCTTATTTACTAGTTGTTCCCTTACATATCTAAATTGTCTTATGCCTTGTTTGTCTTATAGATTCGTATTATTTGTTGCCTTCATTAGTGTAGTTTCACTTGTATAAATTGTTAAATGGTAGATACTGTTGATTTGGTAAAGTTGAGACATCCGAGTTGTTCGAGACTCTTTGGTTATCATGTTATTCTCTAAATGGTAGATACTCTGTAGGATTTCTTGTAAATCTTGGTTATTTAATTACTATTTAATTGATATTGTTTGGGAAGCAGGTTGAATGCTGCAACAGAAATTGAAAGGTAATGAATTGAAATGGCAGAATAAGGATGGATTATGATGTTGACAATAATTATATGGTGGAATCGAGTTGCGTGCCATAACCGATTGTTTAAAGTTGATATTGTGGGATAGTTTGCACGCTGAAACATAATGATAACAGTTATATTTGTTTGTAACAGTTGGATTGGCCTCGGTAATTGGGATGAGTTATATGACTTATCATTCTAGGTTCTCTGTTAGTTGATTTTGAGTTTGTTTATATAAATTACATGCTTTACTTTTATTCCTGTCTTTCCTATTATTATTATTATTATTATTATTATTATTATTATTATTATTATTATTATTATTATTATTATTATTATTATCATTATTATTATTATTATTATTATTATTATTATTATTATTATTATTATTATTATTATTATTATTATTATTATTATTATTACTATTA
The DNA here is from genome assembly GCA_005239525.1 of Nicotiana knightiana. Lineage (NCBI taxonomy): Eukaryota > Viridiplantae > Streptophyta > Magnoliopsida > Solanales > Solanaceae > Nicotiana > Nicotiana knightiana. The sequence goes on along the minus strand of ML398460.1, from coordinate 7,239 downwards.
TTACTATTATTATTATTATTATTATTATTATTACTATTATTACTATTATTACTATTACTATTAC